>VWZN01003849.1:135662-188543 GCA_013396955.1 Regulus satrapa
AAAAAAAAAAAAAAAAAAAACCAAAAACCACCCACCAGCCCAGGGTGACCAATATTGTGCAAGTGACAAATCCAGAATAATCCACCAGCTAAGCATTCTACAGGGAGACTTCAGTGGACTCCAGCTGAGATTGTAGGTCCATCTCCCCTGTTCTGACAGCACCAGGGAGAAGATGAGGGCAGTGGCTTCTCTCCCAAGTGCAGTGAGACCCTGTATGGGGTGGCAGCTGCTCCATGGGGAGTCTCTGCTCCTGGGATGAGGACTGAGGACTCTGGGCTCTGGCACAGCACTGGGAAAAGGAAGGAAGGAGCCTTTTCCTGACTTCAGCTAGTTACCAGTTTAGGCAGCTACCACGGCTTATGGGGCAAATATTACCTGTGATGGTCACCAGAGACTACAGTGGGGTTATTCAGCTGGCAGGGACAGGGTGGCAGGTGACTGTAAGGTAATTTATGAATGTACATGTGCCCCAGTCTGAATACGACACATAATGCATATTTTCTCTCAAGGAAATTCCCTGAACTATTTGTCTTAGCTACTTTTTGGGAAGGATCAGTGCCCAGACCTTCATTAAAGCACATGTGATTTTCAGAATATTCCCCAGTCCCACTGGTATTTCCTCATTCCCACAGACCTATATCTCCTGGGTATTTGTTCAGTTCCCACCAGATAAGTTCTGCATGGTGTGGAAATGGCTACGTGACTGCTTCAGCAAAGTGCAAATTCTTCCTAATAGTTTTCATTCCAGAACAGATCCTCAAGCAGATACTTCTAATTGACTCACTGTGCTAAATAAGTTGTAAACACCTGAATCATGCATCATTTTAATGCTCTTATAAAAGAATCAGCTTCAACAAAGTTGATATACATTGCTGAGACAAAATGATATTTCAACAATACAATTTAGGTTAAATGCTTTCCTGAAATGCCTGCTGGGAGGCACTGAGATATATTGATGCATTTTATTTAATTACACAACTAAAGTATGGTATCAGTGACTGCACTGAAGAATTTTTTTCCTAAAAAACTCTCCAGAAAAATTAACTGGATATGTTTCTTTTACTGCTATGGAGACAAGATGCAGTAGGACAATGAAAATCCTGTTACACTTTCCACATTATTCTTTGTGCATTACTGCAAACAGTATTATTTTTCCTTTTTTTTCATTATCTTTCTTGTACCAACACTGTAATTTATAATTGATCAGATATATATAGGAATCTATAAATTGCTTGAGAGCAGAACACACTCTTGTCTGTGTCTCTAATTCCCTCTGCTAGTAAGTCAGCAATTAACATGACAGCCAGCTGGTTTGGGCACTATCTGTTTTACTAAAATAAAGAATTGCTTGTACAGCTGCACAAAAATCTCGAATGTCTCTCGTGGAAGGACTTATGTCATTGTTATAAAACTGGTTTTATGGTCAGTGGACAAACAGAGGAAACTCTCTATGGGTTGCTTCACTCCATCCTAAAGGAGTTATTTTAGGCAGTTTCAGTGTTCAGAATTGTGTTCCCCAGACACCTCCTGAGAGTAATGGGAGCTGCACTACCAACAAAGTTTATCCCTGTCTTTACACAGATTAAAGTCCAACTGAACCAAAAGCTTATTGTGCTGGGATCTTAGTACTAAGAAAAGACACAACTGCAGCAAAATACTCCAGTCCTCTAGAGCAGTGTGACTGCAGGTACAAAGACCTTCCTTCAGGTCCTTCCTCCTTCAGGCTCTGCTAGTTCAGTTAAAGAATATCCTTTCTTTTCCTGTAAATTATGTCCCCTCCAAGGTCAATTGTGCTTCCAGAAATCTTACTAATTTTTTCAATAAATGTTTAGGGTAGACAGGACAAGCAAGGTCTATAAGCAGCTACTGAAATTGTCCATCTCTCCTCTCCAAGTTTCCATATTAGCTGTGACAGACGAAATCACCAGTGCTGCTTTGAGTGCTGGTCTTTCCCTGCTCTGATGGATGTGATTATTTCAGTTTGGTGGTTACAAGGTAGTTTCCATCAGAAATTGCTACTTTCATTTTCTTTGCATTAGAACTGTGTTTCAAATTTTCATGTGTGCCTGAGAGTGATTATTCATCTGTATTACGATACTTTGATAGTAAGGACGTTGTTCTGATCTAAACATAGGAAAAACAGACTGAGTGAGAGAGAAAAATCAGAGCTCTGAACTTTTTTCTTGCACCATAATTACCCATCTATATGCCTCTCTTTCTGATGGGTCTGTTGCTCTGTATATGAGGTTGGTTCGTAAGTAAAGAGCACAGATGGGTGTGTACATCAGCTGTGACACCAGTGTAAGATGTGTGGTAGCATGCACCAGTTAGAAACTACATATTTCTGTTTCTGAGCACTTAGCTGAACATGACTGCTCTTTTCTATGCTGTATTTCAAGGAAAAAAATCCCGTTAAATTCAAAATATATGTTACAAGCAATATATATTTTATTGGCTCTCATGTCTTAATTTAATAGTATTTTTAAATGGATAAAACCAGAAGTCAAAATTTGCCAAGTACAGGAGAAATACTATACTTAACCTTTTCAGTGCTCTTGATACTCATCATCTTCTGAATTTAATGTGGCTTATTTTTTTGTTGTTGTTGTTTTAAATAAGCCTTTTCCCTTTATTTGTCAGCTTTGAGCAGGAAATGGTTTCTGAATATGTGAAGCAATAAGTGGTTTAGAAGTTTGGAAGAGCTAAAATATCATGTGGGAAATTTTGAGTGGTTTTGACTAATATATATTTTTCAGGGAAAGGGAAATTTTGTTGTTGGAAGAAAGAAAAACAAGGGGTTTTCCAAGCATATTATGTTTGAGAAATAATGAAAAATTCTCTATTAATAATTTAAGAGTCTTCTATGATTACTTTCAACAGATAGTCATGATTAACTCTTATTCCATATTATATAATTTCTCAAGTGGGCAGCAATCTATTTCATTTTCTGCTCAGCTATGATTTTTATTCAGATTGAAACATGTTTGGGCCTTTATTACAACAGAATTTTTTCATCTGAGTGAAAATCTTTCAATCTTTCTCTAATCTTTCAATAAAGATTTCATAAGTGAAATCTATATTAACACCAAAGAAAATTCAGACTAGATCTTTCTTACTTTAGATAAAATGAACAATCTTTCCTTTCAATCACACTTTTCTTAATATTATCCTACACTTTCAAGCAAATATCTTCTCAAATAATCATCAAAGAAGACAAGAACTCCTTTCTTTGCAGTACTTGGGATCAAGCTACATACAACAACTCTTTTCAAAAGAAATAAACCATGAAAATAATTGCTAAATGTTGTATTAGAAGTTGTACTGTGATGAACTGTTTTTAAACAATGTTTTTTCCTCTCATCTTTACATTTTCCTGGAGTATAAGAGAAGATATATCTGTCTCTTGAAGAATGTTGGCAGGTCAAAAGAAGGAGGGTTTTCAGATTAAAAAGAAATCAAGGTTTTAAATGTTCCTGCTTCCTTTCACTGAATGTCTTCAACTAACATTATCAATACCTGGACAACAAAAATAATTATTCCGTTTATTCTTTTTCCATCTACTATGAATAGAATGATAATATCTCTCTCTATTTTGTTGCCTTTTTAAGTGATTCACAAATGGTTTTTGTGTTCTCAAGTAGAATAAGGAGAGACTATATGACAAAAATATTAGACAAATGAGCTAGTGATCCATTTTACACAGCATCGCACTTCTGAAAAAATGAAATTTGGATACTGCAAAGACAAATTTCCTATAGAGTGCAGGTCCTTTGAGAATTACAGCGTATGAAAGGATAATCCTGTGTCACCTTGGACAATTTTAACTCTGCATTTTACAATGCAAGTCCAAAGATCAGTAACCACTTCAAGAAACATAAATTATAAAAAAAAAGTTTGTAAAGTATTTTTAAAAACCTGCAGCCTATTCCATGTGGCCTTTTGACATTTGTACTATTAACTAAACTGAAACTCCTAACTATTTTTTAATGTTGCAGGTATCTATTTGCTAAATTGCATAGATAAAACTCTTATTAGATAATAAAATGTTCATGCCAGTAAAAATAATTTTAAAGGTTTGAAAGAGAAGCAAATGATTTAAGAATCAAATGCAATATGAGCTTACTTTTATAGTTCAGCTACAGGTGTATAATAAAATCTCTCTAGAGAAACATAGTTTCCATATGTAGGGCTGAGGAAACTGTTACTAAGACACAGGTAAGGCCAACCAAAATTTCCCAGGGAAAATAAATAATATTATAGTAATCATTGGAAGAAAAAAGAGGAGGACAAGTTTTGGCCTGTGGACAGTGGGCAGTGACTGGGAGCAAGCTAATGATGTGCCCTAATTGTGTGTGTGTGTTGATGCTGAGGGTTTTGGTATTGAGCACAGCCATATGATTTGGTCTCCAACACATCTGTGAAAGACATTGTATAAGTCTCCTTTTGTTTACCTCAGCTAGCTACTGAGAGAATACATGGTAAACTGGATGAAGTGCTTTCCCCTGCAAGAAGTTCATGTATGATCTGGAAATCCTAATGGGTTTATGATGAAGTGTTTGCAGTTTACAGGGCAGAGGAGATGCACTGACAAGTCCTGGGTGTCTTGCAAATGCATGTTCTAGTGAAAAATCAGTCATTCTGAATTACACAGCTGCCTGCACATTCCTCAAACTCCATGACAACCCACAGCACTTCCTTCTGTTCACATACACCTGAAGCACTTCTCTTAAATCTGGGAACAGTTTAGCATGTCTTTAGCATGTGAAATAATATCCTAAGGCATTTTGGAGAGAAAAGACTGTGATCAAGTCTTACAAAACTGTGGTGAAGCAACATCCTGATGAGCCTCCCTTCCGTTTTTTAATTAGCTGGAGGCCACTGGATAATAGTTTCAAATGAAGTCATGTGAGTCCAATTCCTTGAGAATATTCTAATAATGAAAAAGTAATTTAATTTAATATCTGAAACCTATTTCCTGTCCATGTTCATGACTGCACATGCAAGCTTGGCTCCTGTGCCATCCTCAGCAGTGACAGCTGGAGAAACTGCTGCCCAGAAGCCTCTTCCTCTACTCTACAGCAGATCCCATCCCTCCCTGACACACTTCACTCAGATGATTTGGATTTAATTAGCAATTAAAGTTGCAAAGGTTTTACCATTCAACTTATCTGGCATGACGTAATGTAAATTCATTTGAATAGCTCTGCTACTCAGCAATCCTTGTGCAGACACATAGTGGTGAGCTGGAGGAAGACACTGGTGGCAAATGACATTAATTAGTAATTTAATCTCTGTGCTTTGCCCTGACTTTGCATTCTTGAGAACATAAGTGGTTCTCTGTTAACTACAAGTATCATGTCTTCAAAGTATTTCTTTCATCTAAATTAAATTGATTGTGAATTTAATACCTTTGATATTTATTAAAATGCATCTTTTCTTTCATCAAAAACATTTTGGAATTATGCTCCAAGGCAGTTTAATATGTTAACTGTGGTGTTTGATTTCTTGAACTGCTATTAAAATTAAGAATATTCTTAGGTATGCAGGAATAAAAGAGATGTATAAAGCAAATTACTTAAGTTTTAACTCAGCATTTCCACAAATGCACATTGACAGCACCTTCACAAGTCAGTGTCTTTAAAGAAGTGGTCTACTATGGTAGCATCTAAAGATTTCCCGTTCATCACATTGTTCAAAGACATCCAAAGACTGAAACCATCATGAGTTCAGGTTTGCTTGGAGCAGACAGGGCTCTAAGGTGGGTATCAACACTTTATTTTATTCATCAGAATAAAGAAAGGATTGGTTGCACAAATGATGTCAGTCTCCAGATGAAGAAGCTAAGTAATGAAGGTAAAGTCTATGTTTGGTAGTCATGGTCTACTGGCAGCTAGTTAAGGTTCATTGTAGACCTCTACATCAAATGACTGCCAGTAGGTGGTTACATAATTTTCAAATTATGACCATGACATATGAGAGCAGGATGGTAGACTATTTCCTAGAGTGCTTCCTCACTCTCCTTGATGAGGTCTTTTTTCAGACAGAGAACTCAGGCTTCTCAAGGCAGTATCATTTGTTTCATGTATCTATAGTGCATTGGCTAAATATCTTAGGGCTTTCAAGACAAATTATAATAGCTGTCAGCTTTTCCAGTCCACGTCAAAAGTAATTCCAGACAAGTTAGGAGATTCTTTACATGGCAAAATTCCCTATCTCTTCCTAATACTTATTTCAAAGCATTACAGTCAAGTTCATATTACTCTAGCATGTAATATATTAACAGTATGGTTATTGGGCATAACAAAGTCAACTGTTTAAGCAGTTTTAAAGAGATGGGATGACCAACCACAAATGGAAATCATCTTCTGTGTACTTGTCTTCTGCTCTACACAACCAAAAAACTGCAGTAAATCTTGAGTCTAAAAACCACCACCTTAACTAACAACCAGAGGTCTGTCAGCTTATTCATATCCTTTATAAGAGAATAAGAATCACACATGTCCTTGACCATAAAAAACTATGCATGGGAGGAGAGAGAAGTGCAACATTGTACTGGCCATTCCCCTTCAGAAGGAAGGGTAAGATCCTGCCCACAAGTCAGTTACCTCAATGGTTTGGTGTGTTGGGACAGTGACAGTCTGAATCCCATAGGGGCCAGAATGCTAATGAGGAAACAGTGAATTAATAGTGTATCACAACCACAGTGCTTCCTGTCACACTCATTACTCAGGCCATGTCCAAATTCAGAGTATGACCCCAATATATTGCCATATGAAATAAGAGTGCCATTATTTCCAACTTTCATATTCTGATTTAGTTCCTGCAAACCTCAGAGTTCTTGGGCATTGAATTCTGTCACACCTCTTGTCCACTGATGGATAATTTAGCACCAGTGGACTACAATCACTTTATGACCCTGCCTTCTAAGATACCAAGTCAGATATTGCTGAGAGGAAATGGCATGCAACTTAAGAAACTTATTTATATAAAAATTACAAGTATAAAAGTAATTTCAGCATTGTTATTGCTGACAATACTCAATGAAAGACACATCAAAAATCTCTCAATTCCTCTTGAATTAAGATCAGTTATTGAGTCTACCTCTGCATGACATCTCTCAGTTTGCAATGGAACATGGACAAAATGCTTAGATGAAGGAGAAAAGTGATGGATATTATTACTATTAGAAACGGTATAATAGAAAAGCAGGATGAAGAGATTTCACTGATAAATTGAAGTATATGGATATACATGCAAAATAATGGAAATCAAGTCAATACTTGCTTCAGGCTCGGTTTCAATACTCTCAAAATACTGCATTACAGAAAAAGATTTAAAGTTTTTTATTCAGTAAATATTCTCTGGTTTTTCTGAGTATTTTAATAGCAGACCTACTCTTTCCATGACACAGATTTTCTGCTTGCTTGCCTCCCTTAACCACTTACATGTTATGATCCAGCTGTTATTTATTAAACACTGGCTCATATACTGATGTAAAGGGCTTGTGTCTTTTCGGGTTCAGTTATTGTTCTTCAAGTCCCACAATCTCTTGGTATGAATTTATCTCCCAATTCCATTCAAGTGAAAGAAACCAGCAGCTTCTTCCTTGTCCAGGCATGTCCGAGACATTCCTAGCACATGCTGCTTCTTTGTAAAAGTAGGTTAAAGAGAGAGAGTTTAGAAACAGCACGAGCGAAGGGGAGGTGGAAAAGAAGACATCTACAAATCCTTCTAAAAGTTTAGGATGTGAAATAATTGTGCGCGCGCGCGCGTGTGTGTGTGTGTGTGCGTGTGTGTGTGTGTGAAGTTAGTTCAACTTCCTTTGACTTAATTTGCTGTTGTTTATAGAGTTAATGACAATTGTTTGCATGACTATGTTAAGTATCCTTCCACTTCTTTCCATAAGTCAAAAGTGCCAAGCAGAACTGCAATGACATGTCTAGATGGAATCTCAACAGTGGAAAAAAAAAGAAATGGCAACATTCCCAGGTAGAATTTTGACAAATCCATTAAAAACTCTGCCACTTGGACTAGATGTCACAGGAGAATACAAATTGCACTGTCAGATGACAAACAGTTCTGTGATGGGGGAATATTAGCCTTGATTATGTTGTCACACTTTCAGTGAAATGCTCTGTTCTACTGCAAGGGTCTTCCTGGGAAAGCACCCACTCTTGCCCCGAGTGTGTGGTTAACTGCTGGAGATATGGGATGAATGAGTCTGAGTGCTGATGAGCTGAGGGAAGAAATTAATAGTATTCCTGGACCTACTCTGGCTGCTTCACTGCTGACAAGTCACTCCTGACATCAACATGGCCTGAACCCAGCTGAAGGACTACAGAGACCTCAGGGCACAGGGGTGATTAGCTTCCCAGGACTGGAGTGGAAATAGCAGCATCCCTTTACCTATGAGGCCAAGGCATTAAACAGGCATCTGACCTGCTTCATGCTTTGTCAAGTATTAAGTGATTCTGGGTATGCCTGAAGCAGAACTCATCAAACTGGTATCAAACATCGGTAAGGCAAGAGGTATGTGAGATATCAGCTCAGCTCACTCCATTCAAATTCAAGCTGCCTTTGCCAGTAAATCTTCACTGTGTCCCCTGGAAATGTGATTTTCAAACACTTTAAACTTCTGATTAAAGGCACAACACAGCTCCCATTTTTATCCTGCAATAAATAAACCCAGAACTGAATACCCATGTTAGTTTGAACACTAAGATTGCTCTCTTAAGGTTCAGTATAAGAAGGAAAGTAATTTCTTGGATCCACGTGTAGGTATCACACTTGCTCACACATCTCAGAGCCATGCAGGCTGCTCAGCAGTGAATTTGCATCACTCATGCTGCCAAACATAAGGCAAGATACAGCTCTTCCTCTCAGCTCTCACCAACCACTCCATAAATGTCAGCTCGAGTGAGCAGGCAACAGGATTTGGAGGGGGAAGCCAACAGCTGGAGCTGCAACATGCCTTTTGGCAGCCATGCAAAAGTCACTAAGAAAGAAAAGCTTCCTAAACATCCAAAAGGCTCACTGAAATGTTTGCCAACAGGGTTGGTTGCATCTCATGTTCTGGCTGCTTTGCCCCTGGACACAGCAAACAGGGTGTTTACAAAACATTGATCCGAAAGCTAAGAATAAGTGCCATATGCAAGACGCTGCTGCCAAGTGCAGAGATACAAACAGTATTTAAAATGTCCCTGCTTTGTGTCTGGGTTCTATGTGGAAATTCTAATATCATACTCTACAAATGCAGTTTGGGATGCTCTTCCATGACGGCAGAGAGAAATCCTGCTTCTGCCAAAGGAGAGGTCCTAGCTTCCCAGCATTCCTGGCTGCCTTCCTGCATCCCTGTTCCATCTGTGATATCCCATCCTTCCTTCATGGAGGCTCTTCTCACCCCTTAGTGTGTCAGTGCATTTTCTAACTTCAGCAGCAAACTATTTTTACTGGAGTTAGGGTTATTTTTTCTGGGCTGTTTCCTGTAGCTTGAGCCCTCTGAATTGGTTTATTGAGGGTACACTTGATATCAGAAGGGCACAGTCAAACAGCAAGATTACTGGCCAGGCTGGGAGGAGCAGGAGGACCCCGTTACAGCAGCAGTGGGCTATTGGCAAAGCCATGCTCATTCTGCTGCAGCCTTAGACATAAACATTTGTACCACTTCCCCCAGCGGTTCAGCGGGCTCTGACCTGGGTCACACATACAGTGTGACCTGACTCCAGCCAGGCTGTTCAACTCCAGCTTCCTTTGGAAGGAGGCTATGCCTTTCCCCAGGCCACCTTGCAGACTGCAGAGCTCAGCTGCTGTGGTGCTAGGATTGTTTTTATGAAGTCTCCAATATGTTTTTTCTCACTGGAAAAGTGGTTCCTTTTTTCTTATTTTTCTCATGTTCAAAAAGAAGTGGATTATTTTTAGCTCATGTTTCTCCTTTTGAACTTGCGTGTGGGTATTGAGTCAACATAGGATTCTGCTTCCAAAGATGGATGTCTCAGAAATGACAGTCAATAGAGATCTGAGTGACAGTGCTTCTGCAATCCCTCCATTAAGTGCAGTGCACCATGTTCAGAAAAGGACATAGGAGGACTATAAGAAAGTAGGACTTCTGACAAATTGGGAAACTTGGAATCTATGGCACAAATCCTCATCACCTTCCATCTGATGTTGAAGAAGTTTATTAAAAGGTTCTGCTGAAGACCCTTTATCCCAAAGGTGCCTGTGGTTCTCTAGGGCAATTCTTGCCATTTCTTCTTTAGTAATGAAACCACCCTTGGCTATATTATCTGGAGTGCTCTACTGAGACTTTTACTTTGTGATGTGAGGGAGAAAGGGAAGGAGGCCATAGATCCATGATTACATGGACCAGGTAGCAGTACAAATTATGGTTCTGTAACAATGCTGGGATGTCAGGTTCAAGAAAAGAAGAATGAGTTTTTTTGTATAATTGGCTATGTCACTAAGATGATCGGGTACAAGATGGGCTAAAGGAAGGGATTCTTTCCTGGCATGCTGAGGTCTTGCGTGCAAGCCACATTGAGAAAACTGAAGGCAGTTTGTGGTGTCCCTTGTCAAGTACTATGAGGAATTGCAGATGGTTGACCCTCAAAAAGAGCAAGGTCATGTCAGCACCTCTGAAAAATTGTGTTGTTTTTGTCCAGCCCACTAGGAGTGAAGAAAAAAACAACATACTGTCTAATAATATGATTGTGAAATCAGGGGGTTTTGGGCAAGGTAAACTGTCATGTGTTTGCTTGCTTCTAAACCCAAATTTGTTTTCTGTGTTCCTGTGGAAAATCAGAGGATGTTATAAGCTGAGTCATTACATTATTGACTTTAGCAAGCACAGCGCCGATATAAATAGTGAAACATTGGTGAGTCTTATTCAGAGGAAAAAGAGATTGAGGTCTTCTAGCAAGGGCTGGTAGGATAAGGAGACAAAGATGAAGAAAAAGATGCTCTTTTTCCTTGAGTTATTATATGTTTTATGCTCCTCTGCTTTTCCAATGGCTCCAGAAAAGGAAAAAGAAGATATGCAATTTGCTAAGGTAAGGACTAAGTACAGAACTGATGAAGCAATTCATTGAGAAAATGAACATAGTGATGTATTAGCTAAGTAGAATATTTTAGTACCAGATCTTTGCATTTGAAAGTACAGTTTTATATTCTAAACTGTTGCTTTTTCTTCCCTATCAGAAATATCTTGAAAGATTCTATGATTTTAAAGAAGAGAAACATTCTTTGTTTAAAGCAAAGGACCTCAACCACATGGCTGACAAAATACGAGAGATGCAGTCGTTCTTTGGTCTAGAGGTGACTGGGGAGCTGAATCAGAAGACACTGGACATGATGAAGCAGCCCAGATGTGGAATACCTGACATCCGTTCATACAGCACCTTCCCACGCAGCCCCACATGGAAAAAAGAAGATGTGACGTATCGGTAACATACATTAAAGCACATTTTCCTCCACGCCACTGGGAAGCTTTGTGAATGCTAGGCAGAAATAATGACAGCAGGTTCTTTACTATTTATTTCTGTGTTTCTCCATATAAAAGCTCCATTCAGGATGCAAGGGACAGGAATGCGGGAACTATTCAGGCTTCCAGATAGTGATGAGAATACTGAAATAAGAGTTCATATTAGTTAGCTAATAGCCTACTAAATAATATACTCGGTGAATAGAAGGAATACAACTGAGTATATGTGTTAGGGTTTCTGAAAGGCACGAAAGAAAACTGAAATCTTCATCTGTTATGTAAGCAAATCTTTTTAAAATAAAGCACTTGAAACACATAAATATTTGCAACAACTGATTAAAATATTATACCCTGATGCCATGTGACCCAGTCACATGTGATCTGGTTGCTTTTAATTCCTTTTATTTTTTACTCACAGGATTTTGAACTACACTCCAGACATGCTGCAAGCTGATGTAGAGGAAGCAATTGCAAGAGCCTTCCAGCTCTGGAGCAGTGTCACCCCTCTGAGGTTCACCAGGATCTACGGTGGTCAAGCAGATATAATGATTTCCTTTGTAGCCGGATGTAAGGAGACTCAGTTGCCAGGGAATCATAGTACTTGTCGCTTTTTCTTTCCAAGATAATGAAAAGCATCCCTTTCCTCCCCCCTCATTTTTAGTTCACGGTGACTTCTATTCCTTTGATGGTCCAGGAGGGACACTGGCTCATGCCTACGCCCCTGGAAGTGACATAGGAGGAGATGCCCATTTTGATGAAGATGAAAATTGGACCAAATTTACAACCTATACTGGTAGGCAAACTTAAATATTGTTAGATCATATTTTTATAATATGTGTTGACTGTTATTGTATTAGAAAGTGCTGTCTTGAAGATGCTGCAAAGTCACACAACCCATGGCAGACATTACAGTATTTACTGAGATGCAAAATGTCAGCATAATTTAGTAAAACAGTTCTGCATATTTTGATCTGGGATGCAGTCATAACAGTCTCTTGAAGTTAATGCAGACTGCAGTTACAGCTCCAGTGAAGGAAATGAAGTTAACATGGAATAGCAATGTTGGGTAATCATTACATCAAAAGACAGGGAATTTTCACCCTTGGATAATGACCTTAAAACTCAATATAACCTCTCACTTTTGTTTAGTTGGTTGGTTGGTTGGTTGGTTGGTTGGTTGGTTGGTTGGTTGTTTTTTTGCTTGGGTTAGGTTTCTTTTCTGATTTAATATGATGCCCATCTTTAACTTCTGGAAAGGAAAAAAGTAATCTTGGGTTTATTGGTGAACAAAATTAAATGTAACTGTGAAGTGTTCTGATTTCCAGCAGTGTCCAGGGACATCACTGGTCTTGTGAGCTAGTTACCAGGCAAATTCCATATCATTCACTGTCCCCAAAATCTGATCAGATGACTAAATCTTCTCACCTGCTTCTCAATTTTTATTAATATTAAAGAAACTTTGATTCCTTGTTGGAAAATTTCTGCAACATGGACAAAAACTGTTCCCAGAGTGGTTTACCACTGAGAAATCAATGTCTATAATTCAAAACTCATTTCTTCTCCAGGAGGCCAGAGAACCCTTACTTGGGCATAGTTAGATTTTGCCATTTTTTTAATACCATGAATGATCTATCTCACATGAGAGAACAGCTCCTGTATCTTGCTGTCATTAAAAAAAAAAAAAAAAGCGTTTTTTCTTTGTGCTGGATCTTTTTTAGGGTACAACTTATTTCTTGTTGCTGCTCATGAGTTAGGCCACTCACTAGGTCTCAGTCATTCCAACGTTTTTGGTGCTTTGATGTATCCTGTATACATGCCCATGGATACAAGGGACTACCAGCTTCATCAGGATGACATTGATGGCATTCAAGCACTCTATGGTAAGCAAGAAGCATCATTTTCTGGTGAATGACAGATCACCAAAATTTTATAATTTATAATTAATTTTGTCCGAACAGATAAAACTGAACTTCCTACTACAAGAAAGATACAGAAGTTCAATTTCCAAGAGCCTTTCCCCAATGATACCAGAGGAAAAGCCCACGTCTGTAGCATTAAACTCTCTTATCTTGCACAAAAGTGTGCTTATATGCACAGTCGCCTATACATTTGGCTTCACGTGGTACAGCCTGAAATGCTGTGACATGAACTGCTCTGATCCACCTTCCAATTGCATACTTATTTATTTTTCAAAGGACCCCCCAAGGAATCTCCTGCACTTCCGACAAAAGCTTTTCTCCCACAAGAACCAACTGAAATGGTACCTGCAGAAGCACCAACTCAGATGTCTCCCAGGGAAGAACCAACAGAAATGACACCTTCCAAGCCACCCCAAAGACCAGATGACTGTGACCCTCATCTGACTTTTGATGCTATCACTACTCTCCGTGGGGAAACACTGTTCTTCAAAGGCAGGTAAGGGCCTTTGTTTCCAGCAATATCTTTTTGTGAGACTTACAAAGGCAAAGCATAAAGTGAAGGAATTAATCCTCCCATGGTTACAAAGGAAAGCATTTCTTTCTGTAAGTGTTAAGGCAACTTTGAAAAATTTTACTAGCCCTCCTGGGCTGGGTGAGTAACATGGTTTACTGATGAGTATAATGTTTTAATCCATCATATAGCATCGTCCATGTCTATTAAAATTGTGCAAGGCTGAATAATTCCAGTGTCACTCCTCAGCCTGCAGCTGCTTCACATGTAGCACTGTCCCTATCACACCGTCCCGTGTGGGCCAGGGAGCTGTGGAAAATATCATTGGTGACTTTTAGTGTCACTCCGACCCAGGGTACTGCACTAGACCAACTGCCCAGTAATGTCTACAAGGAGCCCCTGCTGTTACAGGGTGCCCTTGTTTCGGGCACACTGGCTCTGTGTTGTAGTTGTGTGGTTGGCTGGGCACATCCAGCCTAGTGAGAACAAATAGCAAGTCAGGTCCAGGGCTTCACCCCCTTCTTGGCTTGCTAGCTGCTTTTTGATTCAAAAAACTTCCTTTGATGATGTGGGTCTGATTTTCCTTCTAAAACACATGAAGAGTTGTAGCTTAAGAACTTAATAATTTTCAAGGAGGACGGGAAAATAGCAATTCTTCCTTAAACTGGGTTTTAACATGTTTCTCAATAATTTTTATTTAACACTTGCAACCAAACTGAAATGAGCTGTGCATATCTACATAGGTCATGGTGAAGAGAAAACTGCAATTGTCAACCACAGATAACCTATGTTGTCCTGGACAAACCATGAGGGTGAAAATGCAGAAGTCCACAGAGACATTAGCTGTGGGTGCCCCTGGTTGAGCCAAGGGCTTGGACAAGATGAGCTTCAGAGGTGCCTTACAACCTCAACTATTCTGTGACCTCAGAGCAACATGTAGCAAAGGGCACAGATCTGTGAGGGAGCAGGAGTGAGCAAAGGACTGCATCCCAAAAGGGGTGGTATATCTGCCTCATGGGGAGCACTGGTGCCAGCACCTAGGCAGTAGGATTTAAAGTACATTTATGGTCCCTTGATCTCCTAATGAAACATAATGAAGCACTTCTGGTTTTGTTTTTATCAGCTATGTCTGGCGCAAAAGTCCATATTTCACAGAAATTGAGCACGACACCATCTTCTCCTTCTGGCCATCACTGATAGCTGGCTTTGATGCTGCGTATGAGGTTGACAAGAGGGATCGAGTGCTATTTTTTAAAGGTACTTCTCTTACATTTCCATCAGTTTTTTCTGCATACATGAAGTTATAGCAATACTGCTAATGTTCTTTAATCATAATGTTATTATTCATATTAACTGTGATACTAGCACTTCTAATAATAGCGGATATTCTTAATATTTAAATCCATTTAAATTTTGCAAGTTATGTTACTGCCATTAACTAATCCTGCTTCACAACTGTCTTACACAGGCTTCCTTTGGTCAGTGAGAGAGAACACCATAGCTGGGACAAAATTGCTTGCTACATTATATTATCTAAATACATTTTTAAAGATGACAAACACATGTAAAAATAATACTAATATAAGAGTATATAATACTCTTATGGACTATAAAAAAATAGAAAATCCAACAGCTGTGAGATATTCAAACTTCCATGTGCTCTAAGTGGGTAATGTTTTCAGCTGGACATCTGCACTGTTTGGCGGCATTTACTACACAGAAAACTCTGGGGCCTTGATAAAAGGGTGCTCACACTCCTCAAGAATCCTTACAACTCTTTCCTGTTTTTTTAGATGACCAGTACTGGGCTGTCAGTGGCTACAGTATAGAGTCAGGGTTCCCCAAGCCCATTCAAAACCTGGGCTTCCCCACCAGTGTCAGGAAAATCAATGCAGCTGTTCATGACCAAAGTACGAAAAGAACCTACTTTTTTGTTGGCAACAAGTACTGGAGGTAAGGTTCTTCTCTCTTCTGTACAAGAGATAATCAAAACAGCTTTTTAATCAAATGATATGAAAATTTTTACAGGAAACTAATTTTGTCCTTTTGCCAGCCTTCTCAGCCACTAAAAGATGAAATTCAATTACTCAGGTCTTTTCATAAACAAAGTCTGTTACACCTGAGTGTTCACATACTCAGGCTGTGAGTAAGGGGCAAATGAGTTTTGTCTATTCATTAAGAAGCAATGTGAGTTAGTATAAAAATACAATGTGTTACAATTAGTATAAAAATATAAATCGAGTTCATCATCATGTCAGTTACTGAGAAGCATTACATTTAGTAGTTACTGAGAAGCACAAGTGCTCAGTGAAATTTATAAATGACAAATCAAGAAAGTTATAGAAGGAGAATAAAATATTTACTTCCTAAGAAACAGTTCAGCTAAGCAGTAATCTTAGCCTAATAATTAATCTGTAATACTATATTGAAAGAGTGTTATTACACCTGAAGTTTGCATTTCTCTTAGGGGGTCACTTAGTGGATTGTGTGCTGCAAAATTAAAATCTTTGAATAATTATTTAAAATTATTACTCAGTATAAACCCCATTGAGCCTTACTGTCAGTCTCAGGGAATGAAAAAAAATGTTCTAATCTGATATTCTGAAAACAGATTTGCCTAGACTACTAAAGATGTAAGTATTCACACAGGCAGGATTTATACAGCTCTATGAGGTCACAGGTTGCAGGTGCTAGATTTTCAGCTGAGAGTAGGCATATTTTGTAAAAAATCCATCTGGTTTCAACATTGAATGTCACATGCTTATTTTCTGTTTCCATGCAATTTCTTTATTTAGTTTCAATGAAAATACCCAGTCAATGGAAAGAGGCTATCCGAGAAAAATAGCCACTGACTTCCAAGGGATTGTCCATCCAATTGATGCTGCCCTTCAGAAAAATGGTAAATAAATTAAAATGTAATGTAAAAAAAACCAAAGACCACCTACCAAAGGAAAAAAAAAAGTTTCAATACATCTATTAAATTTTTTGTTTGATTTTTAAAAATCACCCAAAGAAATTGTGAGCATGTAACAATAAGGGTACAAAAACGAAATATTAATGTGGCTAATTTTTTTTCCTTCCCCTTCTAGGATATTTCTACTTTTTCCATGGATCAAACCAGTATGAGGTTGACATCAAGAGGAAGAAACTCATTCGTATAATGAAAAGCAACAGCTGGTTTAATTGCTAGAAATATTAAATGATGGTGCAGGAGTATATTTGTACCAGAAAGAGTACTTCATGTTTCGTGATTTTAAACAGTGTTATTCAGCTGTTCCTGTGCATCTGAGTCAGAAATTATGACCTTTGGCAATTCTAATTTAAAACCTTAAAATGTAAAACCTATTGTACAGTTTTAATTTATTTTGTTCCCCAGCTATTTATTAATCAAGTTGGTTTTGAGTAATAAAGTATTTTGCTTGAGTTCAGCAGTTCTTGTGTCCTGAGTCACTCCACTGGAGACAAAGCATCTGCTACAACCACACACAAGCCTGAATGGCATGAGGACCCACCAGCATTTTCAACAGGGCTCAGTGCCCATGGGGGAAAGTTAAAAGAAGTAGAGGGGCAGTTCCTGCAGGCAATTAGAAATTACCCAGTTTACAAAGGAGGGGAACAAGACACACAGGAACAATGTGGGGGAGGAATAAAAAGTAAGGGGAGATCGTACACAAGAGGAGAGACTGGAGTCTATGGCCTCACCTGCCATGACCCCTGGCATAGGGACAGAGGGGCCAAGGCAGGGGGAGTACAAGGTATATGGGAACGTGGCAGTGGGCTGAGAGGACCAGTGTAGCAGTGCCACTGAGGGTGGTTTTAATGGAGGGAGGCATTCATACAGCAGGACATGAGCAATCAGAGGGAAGGGCAGGTGTCCAGTTTGGGGATGGAGGTAGCATGCAGGTAGGGTGGGAAGTGATGGAGATATGATCACAGGGTCACAGAAAGTCAGTGGATTAACCCTCCTGAGCTGTAACCATATGCCATGGAAAAGGAGTCAGGGCTGGGTGTCCATCTCACAGTGCTCAACAACAAACCAGGAACAAGAACCACTTCCCAGAGCAAACAAGTCAAAATTATTAGAAAAAAACAAAGATTTTTATGTAACTACCACAGATGATCCTCCAGATGACTGGTGAGACACAGAAAAGCACATCTGCTTCCTCCATGCTCCTTTTTTGGGTCCCTCTCACAGGACAATAGCTCAGTTAGTTTAAACACCCCTTGGGCTTAAAGAGCTTGGCTGTAGTCCATCCTCTCTTTGAAGGCATTTGATCCCACCTCTTACAACACTGCTCTGCTGATGTGATTGTACAGTGAAGTTGACTTGCTATTACTCTTCTCTAGCAGAATTGGCAGAGACAGAAATAGAGGATGGGAATGGCCAACAAGGCCAGTATTCCAGCTACCACAGCTCAATTTGTTCCTGGTTTTCTGCACAGGGCAGTTGCCTCAGACATCTGATCAAAGACATACTACCACCTGTGCCCCCATCCATCAGAGCCAGAGGAAGCCATGTGTGTCCCAGTGCACGCACAGGCCCACTGTCCCACTGTGCTCACAGACAAGATCAAAGAAAGGCAGCAGGGATGATGCTAGGTTGGATGGGGCTTCCGCCTGGTCTAGTGGAAGGTGTTTCAGCCTGTCACAGGTGGGCTGGAATGAGATTATCCTTAATGTCCTTTCTACCCCAACAAATCTATTATTTTATGATCTTAGAATATCTCATGTCTGCCATCTTCTCATCATGCATGTTTTGTGTTATGCTAGATAGGCTCTAAGTACTCCTAAAGCCAGGTTTAAAACCAGCCTATGTTGCAAATCAGGCCACATCTTAAAAGTTGCTTTTAACTTTAGCACCCATCCCTACTCTTGTATCAAGTAGGGACACAACAACTCAGCATTGCCACAAGGGTAGTGGTTCACCATGGTGAAGTCATGGGCTGAGCTCACCTGGCAGCAGCCCAGGGTTTCTTCCCTGTTTGTGCAGGGCAGAAACACAGGAAAATTGGTTTTGCCCCAACATCTCCCAGTGTCTTTCTCAATAGCTCTTGCTCTGTACATAGCCTATCCTGAACAAACTTTTTTTAGATGCCTCAGGCATCTAAAAAGACAGGGTGCTTGTGAGTACTGCTTGTGTATAACTAATCGGGTTCATTCCCTTTGTTCTTAAAAATGCCTACATAATTTGGTATCCTAAATAGATGCCTTCTTGTATGTGAAAGCTACCTTCAGAAATCCAGGCCTTTAGGCTCTGGTTGCTGTCTGAGACTTGAAAGTGGTTAAGGAGGAAGCAAAAGGAACTTTTCAGCGACAGTTAAGCGGAACAGTGTCGATGTTTACAATGACTCACATTAGATTAATGCACTTCCCCTGCATACGTTTGGTACTACTTTTTTTTAGTTATGACATCTGGGAAACAACAAAATTAAAATACTCCCTCCACCTTTGGGTATTAACTAGGTTAAACTCCCAATATCTGAAAAATTAGTGATATTTACTTAGCTGTGCAGAAAAATGCAGCAAGGGTAGCCTGGAGCAGAAATGGATGACAACATACCATGGATTTCATGTAGATAAGGGGATGAGATGTGTTAATCATGGAATTTCTATCTGTATTTCTTCTTTGTTAATGTCAAAATTTGAAATGAAAGACTACTTTCAGCTTGGGAAAAGCAATTAGACTCCTGGCAACTCAAAGACAAAAAAAAAAAAATGCTCAGATGATGTTGGAAACATCAGAAGCAGGAATGCTGGAGCTGCTTATCTATACTCAGTGAACAAGAGAAGATTTCTTGTAACCATGATTTTTTTATAACTCCTAAATTATTACTGGAATTAATGGCCTCTTGGGTGGCAGGAGGGGAAATTTACCCATAAACATAATTTCAAATACTTGTCTTTTATAAACAAGAACTTTCTTTGGACTCCAAGAGCAGGCATGCAAATTAGAATCTCAAAATGTGACCTGCTATATCTAAAATTCTTGACTGCACAACCATTGACCTAGACCAAATCCCTTGCATATAAAATCTCAGGCAAAATTCCCTTAATGACTTCATGGACAGAGACCAGGAGTGACCCATGTGCAAGTTGACTAGAAGTGGAACACTGAATGCTTCCAGGGAAACAGCACTACCATGCTGGAGACCCACAACTGTTATACAAAAGCCAGAAGTAGATCACACACTCGTCTTTGTCAGCAATAAGATATTTTTGAAGCTAGGTTTGTGCTGCTGGGTCTGAGGGTTTGCAACACAGCCAGGAAGGAGGTGCCGAAGGCACTGGGTTAAGCAATGTTCATGACAGCACAGACTGAAGATGCAGTTTTATTTTTACAGCTCATATGTTTCCCAGGCACAGATCTGCTCTCACAGGTTTTGGTCAGGGGTTCTACACACTACCAGAGTTCAACCTCGCCAGAACACTGAGGATGCATTGGACAGTAGAGAGGAGCAGTTCCAAGCTCTGATTAATTAAGCCCTTGACTTTGCACAACAAGCTAACTTAGTTTCATCCTATTGAAGTTCTATGAGATGTTCTTTGTCTTTTCTCTATATATACACCACATCATTCATTAGTTTTAAAATATATAAATTGTGAATTAACACTAACCTTCGTGTTAGGGTTAATAATAATAACAATAAACATCTTGTGTTATGTGTTATATACCTTATGTTATATGTCTTTGGGTAGAGCTATGGGAATGCATCCAAGGCAGAAGATGAATTCCAGAGTAGGAAAAGATAAGGGCAATCCCAGGAGCTTACACAGAGAATTTTGCAGGTTGTAAAAAGGAGAACATAATAATTTTCAAACTGACTTCTTTTAGCTAAAACCAGAAACTGACATGATACATTGTGCTACTTCTGGATAAAGTCACCTCAAAGGATGACATCAAAGAAGGTCTCTGTGATTATGGAATTTTCTTTATAAAGAATATTCTAGATCATTGATCTCATGAGAGAAATGGGGAATAGTATCAAGACAGATGAGAAAGAGGTTGACAGGGTAGCAAAAATATGTACTGGAGAAAGCTGATAATCAGAAAACTATACAAGTTTTGTTAATAACTTCCTAGATGGTTTTGATCCCTTTTAGTAGCTCTCTCATTAGTGAGAAAGATGAGTGATGAAAATTTAAGTTCTACAGGGTAAAAAGTTGCGTCTTCCTTCTAGTACACATGGAGACACTGAGGGAAGAGAAAAAAAGAGATGGAAGGCTTTAGGGAGCTACAAGTACCAGGAGCTATTTCTGCAGAGAGGTACTCTCAGTGTGTAAGCTGCACAGGAGAGCTCTGCACCAATTTTTGGATTCATCTCACCCACTCTGGTAGATCTCATATAACTCTGTGAGTGTAGTCATTACCAAAAGCTCTCTCAGGGAATTGCTTCCCCTTGGCTCAGCTGGTCCATTTCTGCATCATCCCTTGATGGTGTCCATCTCCTTCCAGGACTAGGGAGGGGTTCTCTCCCTAATGGAAGTGCCTCAGGTAGATGTTTGCTCTTCACAGTTGTAATTCAGTCCTCAGTTACCAGATAATCCCTGTGGTGTCCCACCAGCCTTGCCTTGCTTTTTCATCTGCCCAGACCTAGCAAGTCCTCATGTCCTGCCTGTGGATGGCCACAGGCTTGCTGTGCTCTTGGGATCATTCTTGTACCAACACAGTAGTCTTCAGCAGGGAATAATTTCAGCAAATTCCTCAAGTGAACAATATGTTCATAAACTCTCCTTTCACATCTCTATTATCCTGGCAGCTCTGTAGAAGGGGGGATTATCTCTCTGCATGTTCAAAGTCTCACTTCATCAGCACTGATCCTCAATGCTGCAGGCTTGCCCAAAATCCTGTGTCACCCCACACAGAAGTCTCAGATACATATAAGACTGCCTTTGACGGCAGTAGATAGGTCTCTTCAGGACTCACATCCCCACTGCTTGTCCTCATTTGTGGAAGAGCATGGGGGGTGTGAATGGGCATGGAGGAAAAGTGGACCAAATCTAGAGTGGGCCTGCTGTTGAGTTCTTACACCAATGGCAGAAATGGAAAAGAGAGCAACCTCCCTCTGACAAGGTCAGCCATCAAAGTGTTTTATCCAGAAAACCTCAGTGCTTTTTAAAACCTTAAAGTAAGTATCAAAGCATAGGAATGTGAAATAAAGTCTCTGGGCAATTCTCTGAGAATAGTGGAAAAACTGCTGAATAAAGGTAGCATGAAAACCTCTTGGCTCGTTTTTTGTCATTTGTATACATGTTGCAAAAAGTGCTTTCATTTATTTGTGTTAATTTTATATTTTCCTGCAGAAAAAAAAAGATCGTTTCATCCAAGAGAAAAACTGTTTTTAAAAAACTGCATAAACAAAGCATTACTTCATCAAGCAAGGAGTTATATAGTCTGACAGGACTCTACCCAAGGGAAAGATGGTGGCGCTATAATAACATCCAAAAAAAGTATAAACACTCCTGAAAAAAAACCAAAATCCAAAACCATCACCAACAACAAAACCTAGAAAACTTATTTTCTTTTTGTAGTCTACATTTCTGTAACATTTTATGAATGTTTATCCCTTGAGGCACTTCAACAACCATTCTGAAATCAATATTATCTTTGAACGGGAAGTGTTAAAGAGATATGCTTTAAGTTTTGGAGAGTAAGACTACATTTTAACAATTAAAAGGTTAATAAGCTCATTAAAAAGAACTACAGGTCTTTATTATCTTCCCATTAATCATATTTGCATGTTGCAAAACCTGCACAAGAGTGGAACTGGATGAAAGAGAGCACTGATCTGTTTTATGGTAAAACTCTTGTTTTGCATGTTCTGATGCTAGCTAGACATTGTGAGAATCAATGAGTCAGGGATTGGAAAGCTTTATTAAGCAAAAAAATACTATATAAAGGTGAAGCAAGTGTGTGACAGACTACAAAAAAGACTTCCATAAAGGCTAGTGGAAATGACAATGGGAAATCTCCCATTTCTCCTATTATTATGTGCAGTGCTTTCTGGTGCTTTTCCTGCAAATACAAGGCAGACAAAGGAGGAAGGCATGCAGCTTATCCAGGTGAGGAAGGTAGAGCTCTGGGGAGATGTATAGCTACTGTTGAGCATCCACAGCAATCTGTGTAACTAGTATAGATCAGCCAAAGGGCAAGTATAATAAATAACTGATTGAATATTTCTCAAAAATGGATTTGTGATGACAAAGGCTACTTTAGTACCATCTTATTTTACTTTTTAAAGAGACCAATTAAATCTTATGATGCATTCACTCTGTGTTAATTCTACAAATAATTAAACTCCTTAATCAGTCTAGGGTTGGTCTGTAGTTCAGGTCGAAATGTGGTTATTTATGTGACTTGTGATATTATGAAACATAACTCTTCATTAAGTAAGTATAGTATATTTTTCTGAACTATTACTGTCTAACATGTAGAAAACAGGATACAACTACTGGAATTTTATATTCAGTTATGTATTTCAAATTACTTCCGCTAGAGGACTCTAGGTAACCTTGGGAGAGCAGGGTAAGTGGAGGGCACACTATCAGAAAATAATCCATTAAACAAATGCTAATTTTAAATGTATTTTGATAACTACTAAATATTTATAGTGATAATACATTGTAAAAAAAAATACCATTACAAGAAAAATATTCATACAGGCTTAAACAAACTATTATCCATGCTGCCATAGAACAGAAAGAAAAGTAGCAAAGGCAGATGACTGATCTGTGTTAGTTTAATATCTTATAAGCTTCAAAAGCAAACATCATTTATTCTAAGCTTTGGGTTTTTTTGTTTTGTTGTTTTTTGGTTTGTTTTCTTTTAATTAGAAGTACCTGGAAAATTACTATGGCTTTAAGAAAGATGGGGAACCTTTTGTTTGGAAAAGTAATAATGCAATGACCCAAAAACTAAAAGAAATACAGAAATTCTTTGGGCTGGAGGTGACAGGGAAACTGGATTCTGGCACTTTGGACTTGGTACAGAAACACCGCTGTGGATTCCCTGACATAGCTGGGTTCTCCACCTTTGCAGGAGAGCTAAAGTGGACAAAACAAGTCCTGACATACAGGTAATCACAATGGAATTCTTCATGTTGAGACAGTGTGAAGTACAGGATGAGTGGTAACAGCACAGCTTGTTCTCTCATGTATTTTAAAGGATAGTAAACTACACACCAGACCTGCATCCAGCAAATGTCAATGCAGCAATCAAGAAAGCGTTGAGTGTTTGGAGCAGGGTGACCCCACTGAGATTCATCAAGAAGGACAGAGGTGATGCAGATATAATGATCTCCTTTGCAGCCAGAGGTAAATCTCTGTGTATCCATCATGAGTTATTGCCAAGTTACTGCCTGTATGTTGACCTGGACCCCCATATGTAGCACACATGGAGATCAATGTCCAGTTGAACAAGCAGACAGAAAAATACAGTTATTGTTCTGTGGTTACAACTCTTGACAGATTTGGGGGACGGCATAGAGGCAGATGAAGAGAAAGAGGAAGAAAATATAGGGAGCTCCCAGTAGTTCACCTGCTATGTGCTGCTCAGTGTGTACCTGAGCCTCCAGTCAGCTGTACTTGGGGTTTGCTCCTCAGGTCACAATGACTTCATCCCCTTTGATGGCCCAGGAGGCTCCCTTGCCTATGCCTATGCACCTGGCAAGGACTTTGGTGGAGATGCACACTTTGATGAGGATGAGACGTGGACCAAAAGCACAGAGGGTAAGTAATTAGGTTCTCCAAGCCCTTCCTGAAGCAAGTTGTACATGGAATCAAGGGTGCAGTGTCTATCTCCTCTCTTCCTTAAGCAGTGTTTAAATTGCCACTGATTTGAATGGGGCATATGGTTTGCATAGCTATAAAAAGCCTCTGAGCCTCTGGTTTAAGAAGTTAATTCTCCAGCTCAGCTTCTGCCGTGCACTGGAGGGAGCTTTATTTATAAGGGGCCCAACTTCTTCCCACAACTCAAACCTCTTCCTGCACAGTTAGCTCACTTGCACTGGCCCAGGGTCCTTCTTCCACAGTGAATTCTGCAGAAGCTACAGACTATTCTCTTGTACTCTACTGTAATGATCCCACTATTTTTACTTCTGACCAGAATTTCATCTCCAACTGAATTTCCCACAAGAATTTAATTTGCTTAGGCAAGCAATTCTGAAAACTTCTGACCTAGCTTATGCCCTTCACATAATTCAGGACAAATAAAAAGACACAGCTCTCCTATTACATGTTTTGTTTGATGTTTTCAGGCACAAACCTTTTTTATGTTGCTGCCCATGAGTTTGGCCATTCACTGGGACTTTCCCATTCCAAAGACCCCAATGCTCTGATGTATCCAGTTTACAGGAAATTTGACCCTTCAGTACTCCTTCATCAGGATGATATTACTGGCATACAGTACCTCTATGGTAATACAGAATTTTTTCATCAACTACTTCTCATAATTTCAAAGACTTTGGATACCTTTCAGTGACATTTTTGTGTACTGGATATACTTCAATGAGTTCACACTATAATTTCTTCCATAAAATGCTTTGTTTAGGACCATCTTCCAACACAAACAATGATCAAAGGGAATCTACTGAGATAAAAAACCCAACTGAGTCAAAAGACCTTGAACTGCCAAACAGCTGCAGCTCCAATTTAACGTTTGATGCTGTCACCACTTTCCGTGGAGAAATAATGTTCTTTAAAGGCACGTAAGTCAGCTTCTGAAAGAAAAATACCGGAGTGATACTTTTTAAATTATGCCACACAGCACAGACAAGCAACTTTAGTTAGAATATCAGCCATTTTAGACAGGAAGACAAGACAGGGAATCAGGAGAAGAGATGGAAAACAAAACCAAAGATGGTGGTGGAGACATGAAGAGAGATAAGGAGGAGGATGGCCTTTGGAACAGGGGATGCTGTGAATAGGGTGGGGGAAAATAGCTCCTCTGCAAACATGTGCTGTTTTCACTTTAGGCTGTAAGCAAGTCCCAAGTGTTCGGCCTCTGGGAGAGTTCAGTTTTGGCAAAACACATCAACAACTCTGGAACACTTCACACTCTCTTTGCTGTCCTTGCCTTGAGAGAGCTGAGGGCTTACCAGCCCTGACAAAATACCGGCATGAAGGGCCCCCGTGGTGAGGAAAGGAAAGGAAACTATTAAAAGGAAAGGAAAGTTGGGCATTTGTTACCAAAGTCTTAGTGCATATCAGCCTTGCAAAACAGGTCTCTCTGAGCTCCACTTCTGAATAAGGGGAAATAAAAGTTTTGACATTTGAAAACAGTTTGTCTGACCTATTTTAGATATCTGCATCAAGAAGAGAGCATGGAAATAACTGTCTTTACGTTAAGTTTATAGGGAATGTAGTGTGATTAACTTTGGTACATAGCTGGTTTTAATCAGATAAATACTGCTCTGGTTGCCATGGTGTGGTTTCATGCATTAGTGTGTGTGAACATCCAATTTTATTTAAAACCTGTTCTATATTTACTCAAGGCATATTTGGCGCAAACATCCAGCAGTCAGAACAGCTGATTTTGAGTTGGTATCTTCATTCTGGCCACGGCTGCCACCTGGTGTTGATGCTGCATATGAAATTCCTGAAAAAGATGAAATGGTAATTTTTAAAGGTAAAATGTTGTCTTTTTATTTTCTCATATTGTCTTCTCAAGTAGTCTAGAGAGTTTGCTTCTCCAAAAACACTTAGGCTCTTTCTGTAGGATTCCACAAACTTGAATTTAGTCCAATAAATTTGTGTGTTTCAATCACAGAAATAATAAAATTATTATCCAAGTTAAAGAACATCTATCTTATTTTTTAATATCCACACTGGAAACTTTCCTTGTCAAAATAAATTTCATTAATTTTCTTCTGGCAAATTTTCCATTGATTTTAAGAACAATACCAGCATTAGTATGAAGAAATACTGAAATTTCAGTTTTCAAAAAAACTAATTAGGATAACTATTGCAGTTTTGTTTTTTTTTTTTTAACTCTAGAATTATTTTCATTTATTTTCAACTTCAATGATTTTTTTCAAGCAACCATCAGCTTTCATGGAAAAGACTATATTATTCCCAGAAGAAGATTCTTACAACATGTTGTTATCAACTTTTCTCAATAGGGAATGAATTCTGGGTTGTGAGAGGAGATACCATACTTCCTGGATACCCCCAAAAACTCTATACCCTGGGATTTTCAAAGGATGTTACCAAAACTGATACTGCTTTTCATAATGGAATTGAGGGCAAAACATATTACTTCATAGCAGACAAATTTTGGAGGTAATATTTCCTGTGCTACATTTCTAAGTAGAAGCAAACATAATCACATTATCAGTATCCCATAATGATTTAGGATGCATTAGTCAAACTCTTTCAGTGTCACAACTGGCTGGGGAAAAATATTTGAAAGGAGGTGGACCAGTACTTTTAGTTTCCCTTTTAGATAATTTAACAGTTTGTTTGTTTGTTTTAATTTAGCTGTCTTTGTTAAAAATTCATTGTACAGCTTCACAAGTCATCTCAGGAAATCAGGCAGAAGTTCACTATTTACATATCTAATGTTTTTCTGTGGAGTAAGAAGGAGAATGTCACCCAGTTTCCAGTTACCAACAGATAGTTTCACATACTTGCTGTTAAATGCAAAGAATTATCTGCTATGCATGGTTTGGTTTTTTTTTCTTTTCAATCCCATCCCTACTACTCAAGTTTGTCTTACAGGACATAGATTTCTAAGAGCCAAAGGAGGTTAGCCTATAATGGAAGCAGGAAATAACATTAATTATTTTAGATGAACAACAATACTTCTCTTTCCTTCCACCACAATGCCTAAACTATTATATATACAGAGAGTATACACCCTAGAATAATTATTCAGCCACATATCTGTAGTTTAAGCAGAAGATCAGACTTCCACATTTTAGGTCAAACTCTTGTAACTTGAATGATGAAGAGTTTGATCATTAAATCTCCTGCTAAGCAAATTATAGAAGGGGAAAGCTTTCACAAGCCTTCTTATTCCAGCACCAATATATAAACTGCACTTTGCCAAAAATATAGTAGCTTGTTGCAAGTAACTTAAGTAAATTGACGTCAAATACCTTATAACTTCAGAAAAAGCCCAGATTTTTCCTGATAAACTTTCTTACAGAGATATAACATGAAAAAAATATATTTATAATCTATTATCTAGTGTTCATTTAGGCATGATCCCTTAGAAAAAATAAAAAACAGATTTATGCTGATGGTTCCAATAGTAGGTATTCTTAGGTGGAGTAAATAGAAGCAATTCATCCACTACAACTAATAAAGTAATAATTAAGTTATGGTAAATTCTGTCTTTCTCTATAATATCAAATAACACTGAAACTCTTTAATGAATTTGGTTATCTGTTGATGGGTAGGAGATAATGAGTTGAGAGGAATTAATCATGAGTTGTTTGCAGGTTTCACTGACTCCTGATTTATTTTTTTTTTCAGTTATGATAAAAGAAGTCAGTCTATGGATAGGAAGTCATTAGTGATAAGAGATGCATTTCCAGGAATCAATGGGAAGATTGATGCTGTTTTTCAACATGGAAGTGAGTAACTATTCTTGCTAAAATCTATATTAAATGCTCAACGTGATAGGGCTGAGAGTGCTTGGGCAGTGACAGGTACTTCTATATGCTGCTCAGAACCCACAGGATGACAAATGAGATCTGAAGCAGTCACATAACACTCCCATACTTCACTTTACCCCTTGAAAAATGGTGATAGTACACCTTAATGACAGCTGCACATCTGGAAAGGCCACCTCTAAGGGAGAGGTACATCTGTATTCATGCTGATGTACACATCACACCGTGAAAATCAACACTCAACACATCTCAACAGCATAAGGTGTATCTATCATAGCCTGGCCCTCCGACATAAAACAGCACCAGTTTCTCCTGCAGGAGGGTAAATGTTATTTATAAATGGAAATTATGATCTAGACTCAAGGATTCATTCACACTGCCACACGTCAGTTTCCCAGTTGCCTCCTTGCTCCTCATCTGCTGCTCATCCAAACCCATACACGTTAATTGTTTCATAGCAAATCTTCTTCCTAAATGAGTCTCATGTGGTGCTGAGCAACCTCACTCCCAAGAGGGCAGTGGGGACATGACCTCTCCTTCCCTGCATGGTATCTGGCAGCACCCATCAAGCAAGAACCTGCTCACACGTTGCTGTTCTCTGTGCCACACTGCTCTGTGCAATACAGGGGGCTGGAAATGCACCCTGCTGGGGGGGTTCAGCATAGCTGGTGTGTAAAACCAGATATTTTAACTGAATAAACACACAGGATGCATTTTTGTGGAGTGACCTTGTGGGGTTCTTCAAGTACATGATGCAGCATGTGCCCGGCTGGCTTGCTGTGCCGTTTGGGGTCCATGCTGCTGGGCCATGTTTTGCAAAGGTTACACATGGGAGAAGATGCTGTTGGCAACATAATTGTTTCCAAAGATTGCTCTGAGATATTTGAGGATGTTGTTAGAGTGTACTAATCTTTACATTCACTATATAATAATTCGTTTGGTTTTACTTTTTTTTTTTTTCTAGACTTCCTTTATTTCTTCAGTGGAAGAAAGCAATTTGAGTTTGACCTTGATAAGAAGAGAGTTACACGCTTCCTAAAGACAAACCTTTGGTTTCCATGTTAAGAAAATTACATCTGTAATGGTGTTGGAAATATTGTACTGTCATTGTGCTAGAAAATCCTTTTTTAAAAATAAATACAAATAATGTAAAGGTACTTCAACACTAGTCAGCAGATGTCTGTGTTTCTTTAAATAGCAGAACAGTATTTAACATATTAGTGTGTACATATGTATGTAGTTAACATCATGCTGGCTAGCTTACCAAACAACAACACTGTTTTTTACTTTTAAAAAAAGATTGTTATTGATTTTATTATTTCTGACATTTTTTTTCACTCTTCTTGACATATATCACCCTACACAGAGCCCTGCCATAGAGACAGGAGTCCATGAGGAAGAGAATTTCTCATCCTAAACCTAGGATTTGCTTTCAACCTGTTTTAGATATTTCAAAGCTAAGCAAGAAGACTTAGCTAGTGCTTGTAGTTAGAGTGAGACATACAGGAGTTTCAGACAGCAATCCCCCCCACCCTGAGGGTTGCTGATGGGTGGAAGTTCATCTTTTTACACTGACTGGAGAGGCAGTTTATGTTGGACACCTGATTACAGAAGGCTATTTAAGTGTGATGAATTCTACCTTAAACTATTTATTAATATGTATAATTTCCTGTCCTCTCTCAGGGAGGCTGGAGCTGATGACCCTGCTCTTGTCCCTTCCAACCTTACCCATTCTTTGCAAGTAAAGGCTCATTTACAGACATAGGAGCAGAGGGACTGGCTGGGGGACACCTGCCATGTCTCAATGAGGAAGTTTCCATCACCTCACCTTTGGGGTTGGGGGATAGGGATCATATCCCAGGTAAGAGCATTAGCGCATTTCATACAAGTTATTTTGTCATATTCAAAGGGTACTATGAGAATGTTCAAAATTTATTACTAAATTGTAATTAATTAATTTTAAGTAACTAAATTGTAATTAATTGTAAGTAAGTTGATTATTGGAATGAACAAAGGCAAGGAAATGAAAGGATCAAGATAGATTGGGGAGGAAAGGGAAAACAGAGGGATATGTGCATAAGCAGGGTTGGTTGTGTGCAAACAGGCTGCAGCGGGGTTGGCTGTATGCAAACAGCTGCTTCTTGGCTGTGCCCTGTACATTTGGTCCTGTCTTCTCAGTAAATCATGCTTTATGTGTGGATGAACTCTTTCTGCGTGAGTTTCGGTGAGCTTCAAGCTGGACTGTCTGCTGACGAGCTTAAGAGAGCTGAATGCCAGCAGCTGGAGGATGGCTGCAAGCTACAGGGATGTGAATGTTCCTGGGGATGCAGGAGGTGCAAGGCCAGCTGCTGTACTGGGAGGGCTGTATGTCTAAGAGCAGCTCCTGAGGGCCTCACTCTGTTGGTATTTCCATGTTTATGCTTCACCATGGGACAGAAGTTCTCATCAGAGGGAGATGAGCAATGCATGGGACCACAAGCCCTTTTCACATTTATCCAAGTGCTCCATGATTTCTGCCTGTGGTGGTCTCTGTGGCCAGTCTCACAGCTCTCTGGACCTAGGGGGCAGACATGAACCAATTGTCAGTTCAACAGCATGAACTGCAGACATAATCTACCTGATGCTGAGGCCAGACATCACTTGGGGCCCACAATTATTCACATGGACAGCTAGCAAGATCTAAGGTCTTAGGGAAGGTATCCTTTCTTTTATGCATTTAAAAAAAATCTCTCTCAGCACCCAATGTCTCCCTGTCATTAAACAACATCCCCCCAAAAGGAAAAAAAGCTGATAAAAAAGTAGTTTTTCTATTTGATTCTGTTTCTCCATGAATCACAGAATCACCAAACGACAGGTCGGTTGGGCCTCTGGAGGGTATCCTGCTCAAGCCACCTAGAGTGAGCTACTGACCCTCTAGCTGGCTTTCAGGGCTACTGCTTTTGCACAAAGGAGAGGCTCCACCACCTCACTGGGCAACCTGTGGCAACATTCTGTCACTCTCACAGTAAAAAAGTGTTTCCTGATGTTGAAAGGGTATCTCCCATGTTTCAGTTTGTGCCCATTGTCTCCAGACCTGTTGGACAAGGCAATTGTATTCTATTTATGCATAAACTTGTACTGCAATGAGATATTTCAATACACTGCATATAACCTTTTTTTTCTGATACACTTTTAAAACCCTAGGGAGCAAAGCTACTCAAATGGGGCACTACAGTCACTGAGGAATCTTTGTCTGAATTCTATCAGGGTCAAAAATGTATAATGGCATTATCAGTCTTTTCTATTTTGCAAGAAAAACACTGCTGCCACACCTGTTATAGAGTATTAAACAAGGCTTTACTGTCCAAATAGAACTAAAGTCAAAATGATTCATTTTAATCACAGCAATTTGAGAAAAAGAAATTAGTAGCTCTGGTTAGGGTCTGACATTGCTGAGGTCAGAGAAGCCAGTTTAAGCCTTGTAACTTGAATGTTTCTATTCAATTTAGTGGGACATATTTCTGTGCTTTTTATTTCTTTCTTATTAGTCTCCTTGTACTGTTCCTGTTTTCTAATTCTGTATTTCCTTCATGCTTCTGGTATGGCTTTTTGATTGGTTTCACAGCTGCAAGTCTTAATCTGTCCATAGTATCAGCTAAAACAGTGAAAATTTAAAAGATGTATGAACATCTTGGCTCACACTTTATAGTATTTTTTATTTGGTTTGGTTTTGGTTACTTTTTATTCCTTCCGGAAGTTTCTAATGGTTCTGGTTTAAATAGTTTTCTTCTGTTTTTCCAACTGATGTTTTTTTTATGTGCCTTGAACATCACTTCCATTGTGAATGACTGCACGAGACCATCTTATTTTAAATAGGATAATCTCTTCCAACTCTGGCCTATCCAACTTTCTCTTGGAAATGTCTTTCAGATTAAAATATAGCTCTCAGAACAAAGCTAACTGGTCCTAGACTTTTCATGATTGCTTTGCAGTTTTCTGGCTGTCACATATTTATTCAACCAGTTCTTCTTTGGGGGTTTTTTGATGATTTCTGATTAGCTGGAGTTTTTTTTATCTGTTTCTGTACATACAGAAGTCATACAAAATGTAAATATGAAGTCTTAGATCTGTGCAGAAGTAAAGCTTAGCTGACTTTAGTATTGTCTTAATACGGTTTAGTGTCAGATGTTGATATAATATTTTCTTATTTTCAAAATCTCCAGTACTACTAACAAGGCAACCTTACCATTTGAGGGAAAACTGAATGAAGGTGTTTGACTTGTACTCAATATACTCTGCTCTTCTAAAATGCAGTTTGAGACCTAGTCTCTGAGTTAAATGCAGTCCATTGTCTGTGGCACTCAGTCCAAGCATTCCAGTTATAGTTTTCTCAGTCTTCTAAATCCATTAGATTTTCCATGTTCTAGCTGATTTCTACCCTGCTTGCATAGAAACTTGGGTGAAAACAAAGGCGTCTCTCACAAGGAATAGTCTTATTATGTGACTCTAGAATTCAGACTGTGAGAATTACTCTGTTTTCTTCTGTGTTTTATATATAATGGTCTAATTTGTTGTGGTTTTCACCATCTTGTCTTGGAGGACATTTTGCCTACATCTGAATGTATGTATTTGCATTTTGCTTTTCAAGGACTCTATAGCGCAATCATCAGACAGAATCCAGAAGGTCCAATATGGAAGTCATAACATTATTTAACCAAGGAAAAAGAGCTGTTTGGCTTCCATTTTTCTTGTTATTTATTGGTTTTCCTGGTTTCACACCCTCATCCTGCCTAGAAGGGATGAATGACCTTTGGTATTATTCTTGGCAGGATTATAAACATATGACTAAACAAAGTAAGAGTGTAGTGCTGGCCTGAACTAGAAGACACTGTATAGTGATTTAAACACTCAGACTAAGGGCAGAGAGTTTACCACCTCAGTAAACCAGACAAAGGTATCTGATAAGTCCTGGCAGAACAGAATAAATTAAAATTAGTCCATTTAAAGATTGTCCACTGAAAGTTTTTCCTAGTGAGATACTTGACTTGGTTAATGGAAATGCTGCTGGGGGGAAAACAACTTTCCTGGTAGCAGAAACATCAGATTTGTAGGGTCAGAAGTTATTAAGACAACTCAGAGTTGCAAAGATACATGTCTCAGGTGCCATTGATATTAGAGAAAAAATACCTTAAAACTACCAAGGAGCAGACTTAGTTTCCAGATTATTCCCTGGCAGCCTTTGAACTTCCATCTGGCTGCCAAAACTGCCTTTGCAGGTTCACAAGCAGTAGCTGTCTCACGGGATGTTTTGGCATTTGTGACATATATCCACCATGTATCCAACTGGGGACTGCGAACCTATAGGAGTTCCAGTATGTCCCAAATGGTGCAGATCCCCAGGAAATACGAAGATTTAGTTTATAGATCAGTGTGCACACCTTGATTTTTTTTTGGCTGCCTCTGCCACGACAAGTTTTACATCTGCACAGCTTGTGTGATAACCACCAAGTTTACAGGCAAAGGGCTTCAGGTTGGTAATGCTGGTTCTGCAGGGCATCCCATGTCCTATCTGCCATCAGGCAAATCAAGACCTGGACAGAGCAGGCCAGATTCCCATCCCAGGTAACAGCCCAACTGCAAAGATGAAGAATGTAATTTGATTTTCCTGTGTTCAGGAAATAGGTGCTTGGCATGGAAAGTGCCACTCCTTCCCTTCTTCTTTTATTGAAATCATTGATGATGCCATGTCTGAGACTGTTCCAGTCACTGAGGTGTAACACAGGACACATGCCCTACCCCAGTGTGGGACTGGTCACACTGGATTGCTTTTCTACAATAGGATAATTAGAACTGATTCCTCAGCTGCCATGCTGAGCCTTATCACAGTGGCCTTTGGACTGCTGAGTAGCTTGAACTATAGAATTGTGCTCCTAACACTGCCCAGCACTGCACCCTGGTTTGTAAACTGAGTGACTTATCATTCCCTTGGAGCAGTACCAACCACAGTTTATAAAGGAAATGTTTAACACTGGGTGACATGAAGTCATGAGCTTGTGCAAAATTCAAGACAGCTGATTTGCAGGCTTGCCTTTGGCTGTTTCATCTCAGCATTAAAATTTACATAGTTCCTTAAGGGAAAACTCCTCATGAACCCTCTAACTTCAAGCAAATATCTGGCAATCAGTAGAATATTGCTGCACAGTGACACAACGTACATGAAAAGTGACACCTCCAAGGAAAATAGCTTGTTTCAGGATAATATTCTAGGTTTGCAGAAAGATTTTTATTCTGTTGTTTCAAAATAGATTGGAAAGAGATTAGAAGGTTAGAGTATACATAAGAGCACAGAATGGAAAGAAAAAGACTTCCTGTGGCAATGATGATTCTTCTGTAATGCAGCCTGCTATTGAGAAAGCAGTTCCAAACATCATTGTAACAAATTGTAACAGTAAACAATGCTTAGGTGCCAGTGATGAGGTACCAGTTTTCAATTTTGTAACATTAAAATTACATTACTACCGATCAATGTTCCCTTTTCTACAGTAGTTTTGTATTTAGAGACTTGATTTAGGGAATCCCCCACAGTGATTCACACTGTGAATTTTTTTTTTCATTATTCAGTCAGGGGTGTGGGTGGAAGTCATAGAATATGTTACCAGAGATAGCTAGGGGAAAAGGGAAATAGCTTCAAGATTCACATCCAAGCCCTAGCTAAGTGAGGTACAAAGAAAATCAAAATCACTGACAGAGAAAACTGTTCAAGGCTAGTAAATTCTTCTGGGAAAATATGTCTCCTCTTAATGCCTCCACCTAAATATCTTTTTCAGTTAATGCTGAAAAAGGAAAAAATGCTGGGTAGCTCTCTGGCAGTGCTTACATTCCTGTGGAGACCTAGAGAAGGAGGAGCACTCAGCCAAGTACCTAGAAAAGGGACATTTTGAGGTCTCTTGTCTCAACACAAGGAACAAGTGCGCAGTTTTCCTGAGGAAGAAGTGCAAAAATAAAGCAGGATTATTGCTAATACAGGGAGACACAAATCTGTACTGCTTGGGTGTACACTAGAAAAACCCTTGAAAGCACTGACTTAACATCTGTGCCACCTCCTCTTCCTTAGCAGTGGCTTAGCAGATGGGTACCAGACCTAGCAGGGTGATTCCGGGTGAGTGAGGCACTGATGTTTTTGGTCCAGACTGCCTCTGAAGAGCTGTTTAGGATACGTATGTGTAAAGTTCCTCTCTCTCTTTTGATTACATGGAGATTTTCCATATGAGCAGTTCTGGAACAGCTCTGCTATGAAGACTGGATGAGAGAGCTGGAAGAGAATGCTTCAGGAGCACATCTTTGTAGGCTTCCAGTACTTGAGAGACTATAAGAAAGAGGGATTTTTTTACAGGGGCAGATAATGATAGGGCAAGGGCAAACAAATTAAAATTCAAATTAAAATACAAGAGATTTAGATTAAATCTTGGGAAGAGGTTCTTTACTTGGAGTGTAGTGAGGCACTGGAACAGTTGGCACAGAAGTTGTGGCTGTCCCATCCCTGGAAGTGTTCAATACTGGGTTGGAGGGGGTTTGAGTAACCTGGTCTAGTGAAAGGTGTCCCTACCTATGGTAAAGGGGTTGGAAAAAGATTCACTGAATTCATAGAATGACTAGGTTGGACGAGACCTTCAAGATCACCGAGTCCAACCCATACCCTAACACCTCAACTAGACTATGGTACTGAGTGCCACATCCATTTTTTAAACACATCCAGGGATGGTGACTACCCCACCTCCGTGGACAGACCATTCCAGTACTTTATCATTCTTTCTATAAAAAACTTTTCCTAATATCCAACTTAATTTTCCCTTGATGCAGCTTAAGACTGTGTCCTTTTGTTCTGTCAGTTGCTGCTTGAAGAAAGAGACCAAGTCCCACCTGACTACACCCACCTCTCAGGGAGTTCTAGAGACCGATAAGGTCACACCTGAGTCTCCTTTTCTTCAGGCTAAACAATCTGAGCTCCCTCAGTCATTCCTCACAGGGATTGTGTTCCAAGCCCCTCTCCAGCCTTGTTCTCCTCCTCTGAACGTGCTCAAGCATTTCAACCTCCTTCCCAAACTGAGGGGCCAGAGCTGGATCCAGCACTCAAGGTGAAACCTCACCAGTGGCAGGACAGGGGAAGAATGACCTCCCTGCTCCTGCTGACCACACTATTCCTGATACAGGCCAGGAAACATTTGCCTTCTTGACCACCAGAGCACTCTGCTGGCTCATGTTCATCTGTCAACCAGTACCCCCAGGTCCCTTTCTGCCTGAGCACTGTCCTACCACACCATTCACATCCTACAATGTTGCAGGGGGTTATTGTGGCCAAAATGCAGGACTCAACACTTGGACTTATTGAAATTCATCCTATTGGACTCTGCCCATCCACCCAACCATTCCAGGTATCTCTGCAGAGCCCTCCAACCTTCCAACAGATCAACATACGCTCCCAACTCAGTGTCATCTGCAAATTTATTAATGAAAGACTCACTACCTTAATCCATGCAATAAATAAAGATATTGAACAGAACTGGCCCCAGGACAGACCCCTGAGGGACACCACGAGTGACTGGCTGCCAGCTGGATGCAGCCCCATTCACCACCACTCTGGGCCCAGCCATCCAGCCATGATGAATTACCATTAAGACTTCTGCCAGTCCAAGTGATTCTATGATTCACAATTTGTACAATTTTAAACAAACTCCAGGCAGGGACAGTGTATTTGAAGTTGTTCAGATCTGGTACACTGACAGACCTGAGGCTGCTGCAGCTCACTGGCCCCAGGTCCAGCAGTGAGGCTGTGCTTGCATCCCAAAAGGTACGCATGTACATATGTACCCAATGGGCTTGTGTGCACTCTGGTGTCTTTTCAGTCACAGCACCGCTGACACAGGGGCATCCAGGCCTGGGCCCACCCCAGAGGCTCTCACTGAGATCTCCTAGATAGGATAAATCCACTCACATAGGAAAATAACTGGAAATGGGATTAGTGAGAAGCCAGGCCACTACCAGTCAAATGCAGGTGCAAACAGTGGCCATGCAAGAAAAATGAGGAACTGTGCAGACACCAGCTGGCACTCAGTAACAACTCGCATGAGACTTCCTCCTCTGAGAACATCTCAGTTTTGTTTTGGCATATTCATGTCTCCTTCTGTTGGGATTTGAGCCTTTGTCTGAAGACAAGTGTTTGAGAAGGAGAGGGTGTGCTAGCTGCCACACCACGGGAAAGCAAATGACTGAAACCTGTCCTTCCCTTGAGTGTGGGTTTAAGGGAGCTGTGCCAAAAGACAGGCAGTAGGAAGTCAATCCAGATGGTGAAATGGGACATGACTTCATAGCCCAACACCATGGAAATTCCCATGACAGGGGGACACCACTGCTTCTGTTTCCTCTTCCTGATGCTACCTAAAGTTTTTCACTCCTCAAATGCACAAGCTTTCCTACAGTTACTGCTAGACTCCAGGATTTTCTTGTCTTTCCACTGGCTGCCTTGGAAAGTAATTTATTTAAAGTGTCATAGAAAAAATCCAGAAGTCCTCTCTGACCCTCTGCCCAACTCAATATCCTCTTCATCACATTGAAAATATGGCCATAGACCCTGCACAGAAATCTGCGAGGCAGGAGAAACTCTCTGTGAAAGCCAGAGAACAGAATTTCCTTATGATTCTGTCTCAGTCACCAGATGCATCTGATTAATGTGCTTCTCTTCTTTGTGTGTATGTGTTAAAGCATGCCTGTGATGCCTTCAGAAAATAAAAGGGGAAAAAAAAAAAAAATGAGAAGTCAACTACTTCTTAGGGGGAAAAAAAAAAAAAAAAAAAAAAGAAGAAGTGAAGATATTGAATCAGAAACCATATTAACAATCCTAAACAAGCACAGGAAGGAGAAAGATTTACAGGGTCATAAGACTAGTTTAGAAACAGAGTTAAAGAAGTTAAACAGCCTTTCACAAATCCCCAAATTCTGAGTTGTGGCCAAATCTTTGGAAAAGTATTCAACACATAAAATTATTTTTCTGCATGTCTGAATCAAGACAGACTAAGATTTAACCAGTAATTTAGTCTCCTTGGACCATGAACCATGAAGTTGAATTTCTTTTGTCTACAACAGCTGTACCCTTTGAGAAATTGTTTTCTAGCCATTTCAAATCCCAGCTTCTACTTTGGAAGTCTCCTGTATTAGTCTCAATCAATCACTCAAGGCAAGCTGTTTGACTCACATTGGAAGCTAAAAGGTAATTTACTTTTTCCATGTGTGAGCTCTGTTGAACCAAGACGTAATTAGGGGGGTGATACACTACAGTGAATGTAGTATCTCATATGAAATATATTATTTATCATGATATTTGGGGAAGTAAGTGAAGAATTTCCCAGCATAATTAAAATAATGACATTTATTTGTATTTCTCCCTCTCACACTAACATTTAGTGCTTCTCTTTTAAGGTTTACAAGGAGGGTCTTTACCTCCAATGAGGACAGAAACATCAAAACCATCCTGAAAGATGTCCAGCCTGTACCTGACGGCCTGCAGAGTTAGCAAACACACATCCCCTTCAGGCCAATTACTTTGATACTTGCAGTTAAAAATGTTTTCTTCAGTTTAGGAGTTTATGCTGTCCAGGATATTCAAATTTCTTTTACCGCTGTTAGGGACCTGGCCAATACAGTCCACGTAGTATGGAGAGCAAGTCTCATCTAGAAGTCTGGGTCATGTGGTCAGTTTAATCACTCTCTAGAATTCATTGTCCAAAATGGGAACTTGGAGACCTAAATAACTTACAGATATCAACAGAACAAATCACTTAAAACAGAATGCACTCATTACTCATTTGCCTGTATTTCAGACACCCCCCCAGGGCTGGCAGCCATGGCACAGGAGCTATGGAGACCTGCATCCTTCCAGAGCAAATAGAGATTAGGTGTGATTCCCTAGAGAACTTCAAATAATGCTAATGTTCAGGCAGGTGAATTCCAAACCTCATGTCTAAACTTAATCACTGTTGTTTAAGACTACAGTAGGGTCTTGGAGACTGGAGGCTGGTTTTTTTTTGTTTTGTTTTGTTTTTAATACTTTCTTGTAGCTGCCAGTTTTATCATGGCTTTTCTCACTCTTCCTTCCATGAAACAGTGAACACAGGGTAAAAAAATGGTTACTTTAATCTTTTTTTTTCCACACTGATGAAAAGTTCGGTTATCTTTCATGGTGTCTTTTCCTCTCATTATTTTGCTCTACCTGAACTGAAACATGCTATTGCGGCAGAGACCTTACCCATGCTGGCAAGAGTAGAAATCTTACTTACCCTACAAATGGGAACTTGGATTATGCATTCCAGTAGCATGATCAAAATTGTTAATAGATGTAAAAAAACACTGAATCATTTTAGCATTCACTTCTGCTATCATAAGATTGTTTTAGATAGAATTGTTGGATTACTGTTAGATGACAGTCTTCCTGGAGCTATGGTGCTGGTTCTTTGCACTGTCATTTGTATCTTGCTATTACATATCACTACATAATACTATACAGTCTGCTTAAGATTGCATCATATGTAGCATATGCAGCATAACTTGATTAATTATCATACAATATATTACATTGCTCTTAAATGTTATTTCTCCAGTTTGTCAAAAGCTGGTGCTGTAAATAGTCTAAATTCATGATTCAAGAAAAATGCATGAAAAGTAGCTCCATATTTTACTTGAAAAACATTTCCTTATTTGTGAAACATGCTATAAAATTGCCCAAATCAGAAGACTTGGGCAAAATAAGGATAGTAATATTAGTTAAACACCTTGTGTCACTATCTGATGATGAAACTGCTATGCATCATTTTTACTAATCAGAAGAGGATATTATACAGCATGAGTCAGGCTGTCACTGTTTACTATCAGCTATATAAACACAGCTGAGAAGTGTGCTCAGTAGCTCAAGAGTGAAACTGAGGCAGGCAACCTTGGATGAGGATGAAGACCTTTGCAATTCTCCTCTCACTATATGTGGTCTTCTCCTCCGCATTTCCTGTGGCTCCAGAAGCAGAAGATGAAGGAAAAACCCTACAGCTTGTAGAGGTAAGTATTTTTTTTCAGTGCATATCTAAGGGAAACATAAGGTATTCTGAGAGATGACCATAATTGCAATTCACAGAATATGGGTGGAAATTAAAGATGTGCCATTTTGCAGAAATTTTAAAGGAAAAGTTTTTCCTATCAATCTAGAAAATATGTGAAAATTATGTGGAACTTATTTACCCAGAAGTCATCTGAATACTGTACACTACCCTTTTGGCGTTGTCAGTAAAGTAATAACAAAACTACTGAGGCATGAGTTCTAGCAGCAAAAGTCAAAATCAGCAGCAATTTACATTTCAGAATGTGCATTGAAACTTGTGATATGACTGGTTTAAATAACGTAGGAAAGGAAACTTGCTTGAAGCAGGCCTGTTTTTCCATGTTTTGACTGAAGAGATCTCTTGTAAAATATTTTGGAAAAAGGGAACTCACATAGACACAACATAATCTGCTGTAGACAAAATTAATGAAATTCAGTAGGAAGGCCTGAATTTCTAGTATCATATGTTGTAGCTAAAAATAAAAGGCATGATTCACCAAGTCTGATTCTCTAGGAGTAGTCACTTGCTTTGGTGGGAGTCCTGACTGTGTGGAGTCTCACTGCCAGCTATAATTTCCTTGGATGAGACCAGTTACAAGCTCCCTGGTAAGATTTATTGTTAGAGTAATTGCTCACAGTAAATAATGGAAAATTAATCATTTATAATAGTATTAGCTCTTCAAAAAATTTCTTGATAATTTTCATCAGTGAAACAACAAATTCAGAAAACTATAGGAAAACTGTACTGAAGAAGAGAAGTTGTTAGTCCTGGTAAACAGAGGGTATGTCAATATGGGAATAGTTTAAGATTACTTAGACATTTAGACATTTTTATGTGTGACTAAAGACAGTACTGATAAATCACAAGGCTTTTTCTTTTTCTTTTTCTTTTTCTTTTTCTTTTTCTTTTTCTTTTTCTTTTTCTTTTTCTTTTTAACTCTGATTCAGAGTTATCTACAGAATTTCTATGACCTTCAAAAGGATCACCATGTCCATTTAAGAAGAGGTGGTGAAAACCCCCTCACTGCAAAGCTCAAGGAAATGCAGTCATTCTTTGGACTAGAAGTGACTGGAAAACCTGATCTTCACACATTGGAGGTGATGAAAAAACCCAGATGTGGTGTACCCGATGTAGGACAATATGTGTTCACACCAGGGAATCCCAAATGGAAAAGAAATAATCTTACATACAGGTAATCTTTTCTAATCTGATTCAAAAAGGTATAAATCTAGCACTAGCATCGACTTTGGGGTGGGGGGGCTGAAGGGATCATATTATGCCATATATGGATATATGGAGAGTTTCAATGGTTTCTGGAAGACAACAGATACTTTAGAAGGCAGCATCTAAAACAAAGACTTTATTAATTGTCATTCATGAAAGATATGTCTAAGATTTTTGATTTTTTTCACAAGAAATTTTATTTCTGCTAAAATGCTGAAATTTCAACTATTTTCTAAACAATATATTGTGTGTTGGATTTTCTTTGAAGGATTTTAAATTACACCCCAAAGATGAGACGAGCTGATGTAGATGAAGCAATCAGAAAAGCTCTCAAAGGCTGGAGCAATGTGACACCACTGACATTCCAAAAGGTTGAGGGCAAAGAAGCAGATATAATGATCTCCTTTGCTTATAGAGGTAACAATGATGACAAGGTATACTAAATACCCATCTGAAGTTACAGTTAGGATTTTAACTAATTTTTTACCTCTCCGTCTTAGACCACCGCGACAATTCTCCCTTTGATGGTCCCAATGGACAGCTGGCTCATGCATTCCAGCCTGGTGAAGGTCTTGGTGGAGATGTTCATATGGATGAGGAGGAAGCTTGGACAAAAGATGGAAGAGGTAAAGTTTTGTAGCTGAATCTATATAGTTTCAACCTCATACAGTCTTACCTCATGTGATGTATACTATTTCATGAGCCTAGTTACAGGCAGAAAAGTGAGCAAAGGGGACAGATCTTTTATTTACAATTGCTTGTCCATTCTTTGTTGCTTTTTACTGCCACTTTTAGGCATGAAATTGCAGAAAATGGATTTTTAAGAGCATAGTGGCATTTATAATGTCATCTAAAAATTTATGTCATAAGGGTTTATAATGATTTTACAGTCAGCCCTTTAAAACACCTTTTTGTTCGGAGGAAAGATAAAACTTGGATACAGGGAAATCTGTTGGTAGACTCTGAACACAAATTCTTTCTTTTTCTTGACCTAGCACTTCAAAGTTTAGTGCTAGCTAGGTTTTTCCAAGTATCACCGAAACTATAATCTCATTTTTTGTTTTGAAGTTGTTTTTTTTCTGTTAGATTACTGCCAACAATCTCTCATCATGGACATGATCCTTGATATGAGCAGTTTATGTGATAGCAGGGGAAGCAACTCGTGTTTAAGAAAGAAGGACACTAGAGAAATGACAATGAGAACATAATTAAGGCCAGACATTTTTTACATACCCATACAGCTCTTCTGTAAAAATGTTTTTGTGTTCTTATGGTGATAGAATTACTTAGAGTCTCTCTTGTACCTTTAGTGTATATTAGTTTCCCATTTCGTCAATCATGCTGAGTATCAAAACAGATTTTATGCTTTTTCATATCATTTTCATCCTACAGGCTACAATTTGTTCATTGTTCTTGCCCATGAGCTTGGCCATTCACTGGGTCTGTCTCATTCAAATGATCCTGGAGCACTGATGTATCCAACGTATTCCTACACTGATCCCAGTGAATTCCGTCTTCCTCAGGATGACATTGATGGAATTCAGGCCATCTATGGTAAAAAAATAATATATTTATTTAATATTTCTATCTGGGAGGCTGGTACATGGTAAAATGAAGGCATTTAATATTCCACCAAAATGAGAAGTTTATCAGTTTCTAAAAAATGGGTAACAAAAGAGAGGAAATTCCTGGAAGCTAATTTCAGCTGAAGTCCAGTTCCTCAAAAATCACATTTTGAAAAGATGTACACGACTGGTTTTATCAACATTAGAATTCTGCATTTAATGACAGACTCTTACTTTTAAATTATCTCTATTTTCATTCTATATAAAAGGTGTTTTATGGGTCCTCAGAGCCCTTCTGAATGCTTTCCTTATAATTTTCCACACTAAATTATAAATACTCATCTTTCAGGACGGTCTAATGCTGCTGTGCAGCCAACAGGACCCATAACTCCAGAAGCTTGTGACCCAAATTTGACATTTGATTCTATTACTACCCTACGTGGAGAAATATTCTTCTTCAAGGGCAGGTAACAAAAAAAAGCATATATATTATTTCTGTAAAAAATTCCCTAGTTTGAAAAAATCCATGAGGGAACACCGTCCTTTTGAAATGCAATGCAAAGAGAAGCACTAGAAGAACATTCTCAGATTATTAATCCAAAGAGCCCTATTTCACAAGAGCAGGGAAGGTGGCAGGAGATTTTAGGTTGTTTTCCAACTATTCTATCAATCATTGTGCCCACCACTGTGACACACTTATCTCTGAAAATGATTCAAATAAACAGCAAAGCAAGAGCACTTGTGTATCTGTTTGCAATGTGTCCATGGGTCCCACACTAAATCCAAAAAAGGAGCAAGGACAGAAGTGAAAGCACAGCCAGAGAGAAGGGTGTCTGAGGCTTATTGCCCTGTAGAGAAGTAGAAGGTCTTATATTTAATTTGCTTAATTTTTAGCACATAATTGAGGTGCTAAAATTAAAAATATCTTTGCTGTAAATTTCTTATACACTCAGTGGATGGGGGTATTCACATCTCCCCTCTGTTGTACTCCAGGAGATAGAATAGTTGCTTTGAATTATTGATAGGAGTGGAATTATTTTATGACTTAAATTTTGTTTAAAACAGATACATGCTGCGCAAGCATCCTGCAAGGACAGAGACAGAGCTCAATTTTATCTCACTGTTCTGGCCAAGGTTACCATCAGGAATTCAAGCTGCTTATGAAAACATTGAGACAGATGAAATTATAATTTTTAAAGGTAATTGAAACAGAAGGCCTTCACTTTTTCTGACCTGTTACTTCCTGCTTCTTACAAACTATGCAGTTACAGAAGTGAAAGTGCTTTTAAGGAAGTAGGACAGATAATCTTACAATTCTGAAAATAATTACCAGAGGATCATATTGCTGCAACAGATCTCCAGCTGTCATAATCTAGAAAAAATTCTCCTCTGTTAATAGGAACTCTGTTAATAGTTAATGCTGTAAAAAAACAAACTATGAAAACAACTACCCTTCTTCAGGTCTAGCTCTTTTCAGGCAGCAGCCCTTTACTTCATGCAGAAGGACTTTTACTGAATTAAATTGACAAATACAGACATTTTATGCTACAGTTACTGATATGATTATTAGTATTTCTTATATTTTGAAAAAAAACCGAAAAATATTTTGGTGGAAAATTGTACTGTGAGAGGGAAATTGTTCACTGAACCAACAATCAGTCCTTCTCTTTCAAGGTCTCAAATATCCTTTAAATAGCTCAAGTAAATTCATTATGCACATACTATAGTACATTATTATTATCATATATAAATATGTTTATTGCATCTAAAATTTTCAGAGAATTTTGATTAGAGATGTTCTTTCTTTAATGGTTTAATCTGATGTATATTGCCTAGTTTTCAAAATATTATATGGCTCTATAATCAAATTGCATATTACAGGAATTTAACAAATTCAATATCCCAATTCAAGGTCAATGGTTAAACTCATCAACCACCCCCTCCCCCCCAGTTGTTATCCAGAAAAATATGGTTTTTTAAATTCTGGGAAATTTTCTATCCAACACACCTCATTATTCTAATGTTTTATTCATAAAAAGAAAAGTCATTTACCCGTCTTCATTATTTAGTCCCAGTGTAAGAATTAGAAACACTTTCTAGAATAGTAAACTGAAAGGAATAATACTGACATCTGGGCACACTGTTTTCCAGACATCTAAACCACAAGGAAATGTTTGATTTGGTTTTTGTTTATTTGTTTTTGTTTGGTTTTGTTTTTTAATAAATAGTAAAGCCAAATAAAACTTGCTCATATTTTTCAGAGGATAAATATTGGATCATCAGGGGATATGATGTTCTACCTGGCTATCCCAAACCAATCTATCGCCTCGGGTTCCCGAAGACTGTTAAAAGAATTAATGCAGCTTACAATGATGAAAGCACAGGGAAAACATACTTCTTTGTAGCTGACAGATACTGGAGGTAAAATTTAATGTTCATTTACCAGAAGACATGTTTACATTTCCCTGGGGACTGATGTATTACTGTATGATTTGAGGGGATTGATGTTTAAACCAGGCATATTCCAGAAATTTAAATGTGTTTCTTCGGAATATTAAAAAAAAAAAAAAAAAAAAAAAAAAAAAAAAAAAAACATTTTGTATANTCAGAAAAAAAAAAAAAAAAAAAAAAAAGCATTTGTTAGAAAACCTCACCTTTTCACCAGAGTTTTTTTTCCCAAACATTAGTTTCCTGTAGCAGGATTATAAGTACTGCCACCTGAATGAAAAGCTACCAAGAAAAAAGAGTCAATTTCTAGTAGATTATTCACTTTTGCTCTGCAACAGTGCTACTTTTTAGTGCTATGTTTTGATAGTGTCCACTTTTAATTCACTTTTCAAACAAAATGCAAAAAGTTGCAATTTAAATCCTCTATGAAGTAATTATAAATATTCTCCAATTTTAAAGTTGCTTCTATTTCTAATTAAAGCTGATGACAAATTTCAGAGAGCAATTTTGTTCAAAAATTCCATCATTGACATTAAGTCAGCTATGGTTCAGGACTGTGCTACTATCTTCTCTGAAGTTATATGTTTTGTTCTTATGTTGAACTGGATATTCAGTGCCTTGAAATAGAAATATATTTTTCTGTGCAAGTGATGGTCAAGGCTCTGCTAGTCCCAAAATATATGAATAAATTTCTAAGCTGTGTTTCCAGGGTCCCGGGGAACATTGTGACAAACTTTGCCATAGGTAGGATTTTCAAATCTCAGAGAAATCTCTAAGAGAAACTTCACAAGAACAAAAAAGCTACTTGAGCTAATCTCTATGCAACTTCTTAGTAAGAGTGTAGTTGCATGTAAGAATTTACTTTTGACTTTCATAATATTGTCTGCTTCCTCATGAATTGCAATGACATTTTCTCTAAGATATGATGAAAAGAAAAAATCCATGGATCATGGGTATCCCAGGAAAATAGTCTCCAACTTTGGAAACATTGGCAGAGTTGATGCTGCTTTTCAGAAAGATGGTGAGTGATGCCTACCTGTATTCATGTGAATATTTGGACAGAGAATAATTTTCTTTTTCAAAAAGCTTTTGACCTTAATGAAAAGGAAATTAAAAATATCAGGTACATATGGGCTGCCTATAATGGTGATTTTTTAATTCCAAAATACTGGAAAAAAAAGTCACTTATGAAATATAATTGAATTACATTTTACTTCTAGGTTATGTGTATTTCTTCCATGGAACAACTCAATTCCAGTTTGATCCTCGAGCCAAACAGATTGTTCAACAAATGAAGAGCACCAGCTGGTTTAATTGTTAATAGCAATGTTTTTCCATGTGCACACTGTATATTTTTATTTGATGCATTTTTCAGCATTTCATGATTTTCAAGTCAGAACAGATTTCTGTTCAAATTCTATGGCAGTGTAGTTTTAATAATTATCTAAGCCAAATAAATTTATATAATTTATCACAACTTCTCCTGTTACGGTCAAGTTTCCTAATAAATTAAGTTTCTCATATAATGTTTTTCTTGATGTCTTTTTTTAGCCCTGGTTCGCAAGAGCTAAGTCTAGTTGTCAAACACTAAAAAATGTATTCTGGCAGGAAATGTCAAGTTTTTTCACAAAGACAGAGAAAGGAGGACACATTTGTCTCTGAACCCCCACTCTCAAACCTGAAGAAAATCTGATGAGCAATTACTTGGAGCTCATTATCATCAGTGTACAAATCTACTTCCACTTTATGTTCCTCTTTCCCCTACTTCCACTCTTAGCCTGCTCTCCAGTGTGTATATCTTTACAACTCTGGGCAGAGGTCCAGGGGGCTGGGGTGATGGAATATTCTCATGTTTTTGGGTTTAGAAATTGGTTTCAAGTCCAGAAATGCAGAAATGTAGATTAGAAAGGACCCCTGAGATATAAAACAAGTCACTTGCTCTCAAAGGTAGCCATATCATATAATAAACAAATAAACTCCTTTAATCAATGCTCTTTCTACTCTCTTACTACTCCAGTAATTACTAAAACCCACCTAATTCCAGGTGGATTTAGAGAATCAAATCCAAGTCTGCTTAAAATATGGCAATTCTTGACAAAAATACTTCTGATACAAAGATTCATGAAAAGGACAGCTCGATTTCCAGCTTAACCACATTTTCTGTAAAATCCCTCAATTAAAATGGTATTTGAAGGGTAATTCACTTTCTCTTCAGTCTTTGTAGCTGAACTGATAACATAAGAAGCCATATGAACTGAACAAAATGTATTATTTTATATACATATAATTGTGTAATTTAACAGGCTTCTGAGGAAAGTTTAAGGTTAGTGTAATAAAAGTTACTGTATTTTGAGAAAATAATGTGTATTCTCATAAAAACATATGTGTTTCATTTTTTTCATTACTTTTCTGCCTGTATTAGAAGGTTATTAAATTTTATCCTTCATAAATAAAGAACAGACTTGGGAGTTATTATTTTCATTAAATTCATTATGGATCAGTCTCAATACTATTCAAATAAAAGAAATTATATAATTCCAAATTAATTTAATCATATACTTTATAAAACCTAAGAAAATATTACAAAATAATAAAAATAAATTGCAGCAAATCAAATACTTTAATTAAGAAGCTAATTTCTGTGAATCCTATTCTCACAAGGCACTAGTTCTTTATATCAAACCTCAGTAGCAATGCTACTGAATCATATTTTCTTGTGTAAGCCAGTGCTACTGAATGACAAACCAAAAATCGCTTTAGAAGTATATAAATCTAAATTCATTGTGCTGTATTCTGCTCTTTTTTAGCAGAAATGGTCTAAAAATATAACACAAGATTTACAAGCAAATATAATATTTCTTACTGGAACAATTTACATTAAAAACTGGGGGCATGTATTCCCTGCACATATGAAGTAAAAGCACAGGATCTCAAAGTGATTTCAAAAGAGCTTCTCAGATTTAGAGCAGAATGCTAGTCTCTCTCTAGAAGTAAATAGTGGTGAGTACTCATGGGGCACTGAGAACTTTTAATGGGAGATGAGTGGTAAGGGGGTGGTTGAGTTTTATAGGAAATAGAGATAAAGGGTAATTTACAGACCACAGAAGATGAAGTTAAAAATTGGATGAAGTTTCTAATGCAATATATTTAGTCTGTGCCTTTTCATCCTGTCCAATTTTTAGTTCCCAGATGCAGTTTTGAAATTCACACTGTGAATTTCCCGTGAGCAGGAAGAAGAGAACTCAGAATGAAGTGATGTCTTTGTGTGAAATCTGCCCCATGCTTATGTGAGAGAACATTTCCTCTGCCTGTGGGAGCACTGCGATTGCTCCATCCCAGCCACACCATGAAGAGGAGGGCACATCTGGTGCGGGCCGCTCTTGTCTGCCTTCAGACACAAAGCAGGCTTTCAGTAATTAGGAACTGGGGTGTTTTGTCCATAAAATGACCTCTCATTTTCTTTTTCCCTTTTAATAAGTTTACCTCTATTTGCTAATCACTGTACTATGTTAAAGCACTGTACCCCTCCCCAGGGTCCTGCTACATGTGTGGTGTGTAGCCCATATTGCTACTAAGACAGATTTGCCCAGCCAGGAATTCAATTCTCTAAATGTTTTTAGTACATGTGCAAGTCTGTAAGGTCTCCTATACCATGCAGGTATGAAACAGGACTCCTGGGAGCCCATCACTTCCCAGTGGCCCACAGAGGCCACACTGCCTCTTGTAACCTGTGTTTGCATGGTTGAGCCCTGCCCTCACATGGTGCAGGATGCTAAAAATCCATCAAGAGTCAAAGACAGTATGTGGACTATTTGCTTTTGCCACATGTTTTCCACTCAAGCTGAGCAACAATTCAATTTTATTTGCTCTGTGGAAGGATTGAGCCTGAAGAGTAGCATCATAACTCTTCAGACTGAACAGTTCTCTAGGGCTATTAAGGTGCTTAAAGGTTACCAGGTGGCTTCCAACTACCAGTTAGAAGCCACATGTTCTCTCTAAGTTCCGTGTCACAGCCAGCAGCATGGATTTCTTTTTAAAGATCTGACTTATGTTTTTAAAAGGATATATTTGTTTGTCTCAAAGGTTTCAATGCCAGAAGGAATGACCATGGGGCTACAGTCTGATGTATGATGTCACAAAAGTCAAATGCTGTTTATAGCTTTTGCAGCAAACATATTTTTCCCATTGCACTAGAATAATTTTTTGAAAGCATTTTTGCCTGATATTAATTTAATTATATAAAAAAATCAAGAGATATGGGCAGATTTTATATGAACTAGGAAAAGTGGTTTTCTTGCTTCCCACTGTGGCTGGCAATCAGATCCCCATAGCTGTCTGCCACATAGTCATGAAGCATAGAGACAATAAGAGAAGCTAGGTTAAGATCAGCTGTATCTAACTTTATGCATTTATTAATTAAGCTTTCTTCTACAGAAAACAGATAAATACATATCTCTGGAGAGTGATTCAACCAACTATCTTAAAATAGGGCCATCTGACCTCAACGATGTCTTCATTCAACCTAGAGAAGTTGAAACCTCTAATTTAGACTACATTTTTAGTTTCAGCTAACATTAGTGTTTGTTCAGAAAACATTTGAGTGACAAATTATGGAGAACTGCATCACAGAAAACATTACCAGGGGTTTCCAACATGGACATCTACACAGCACAGCAGCCAGTTCCCATTGCCCAAGGGAGAGAGTCCTGAAAAGGTCCATAAATGATGTTTCACAAACATGTCTATAGCTGACCTTGGAGTCTGGGAAAAGAAGAAGCTGTGTAAGTAGTTAAGATTACTGTTTCCTAATGCATATCTTTGGCATTTATTAGAGTTGGTGTAGGTTGCTGGGAAAACCTTTTGCCTGTGATTTTGGAGCACAACAGATATTTTCACAAGGATCATAGCTAAACAGAAACAGACAACATTGTCCCAACTCTTATTTTCTTGACATTTCTGGTTCTTAGAAATTTATCCTACTTTAGTAAAGCTTGGGCAACAGAGTTCTATGCAATAGCATTGTCTCAGAAAAGCAGCAAGCTTCTGTGTAACTGGAACACACAGAACTGGTTTAAAAATAGAGGACTCTATAGATCAAAAGGTATGGCCAATGCAGTTACCTGTATAAGCTTTGCATCTTCTTCATTGTCTTTCTCTGGGTGGGTGGGAAGAGCACTAGAAACAGCAGGGATTCAGCATCCCTAGTTGTTCACAACATGGGTGTCTGTTAGGTAACTGTCTAAACCTGCATTCTATCAACAAAAAACTAATCAATATGATCAAATGCATACATAATTGAATGGGACCCATACAATGCAATGATCATAATCAAGACAAGTGATTTTTGGGGAGATTTTTTAAGTAGCTGAGAAGTACCTTTAACAAGTTCCGCAACGAGATTATTGGGATGAAAAAATTCATCATTAATGCTTCTAGCTGGAGAAAAGTTGGCTAGAAGTCACAGCAAAAAAAAAGCCAAAAAGTGGAGCATGGATTTCCTAAAAAAGCCATAGTCCAACACAAAGGCATTTCTTTCAACAGTTTTGTAAAAGTTGAGTACGTGGTGTTAGAGCTCCTCTGAGGTGCTGAACACCTTCACATCTCCCTTTGCTGCGAGTGGAAGAGGAAGGTGCTTGGCTGGACCAGGGTGAAATCCCGCAATTTGTCACAGCCTGTGTGACTCTTGAAACTTCCCTTATTCTGAATTACTTAAGACGGGTAATAATCATATCCCCTGTGGCTAATGTGGTTAAACTGAAAAAATCCTTTAGTGATGAAATGGCAGATGGGAATTAAGACAGATAGGTAGATGCAGACAGAGATATAAGATTATTCACATTCTTTAGGTTCGATTTATAAGGTAAAATTAAATTCATTTGTATATATCTTGTATTCCACCAGAATAATTATAAAGAAATACTCTGTTTCAAACAGTTGCCAGAAAGAGGTTGGCAAGGAATTGGCATTTTCATCCATTTTCCAAAACATTCTGTCTCACTTTATAAATCAATTTGAATAGCAAATATTCTGCTTACAGTAACTCCTCCTAAAGTTTGTTTTGTTTTGTTTTTGTGGGACTTATACCTTATGTACAACTCCCATTTTCTAGGCTAAGAATGTAGACTACCCCTACATTTGGTGGTCCCCTTTCACACAGGTCTGTTGGGACAACTTGCAAGGTTTTGCATTTGTCCATCCTTTAATCTGGCATGAAATTGCTCAGTCAAAGTCAATGTAAAATAAGTAAAACTGAGTGCCACTTTTGAAAGGGTAGCCAAGGAGCTTAGACATATTCAAATCCCAGCTGACTTCAGATGACTGTGAAATCGGATGGGTTCAATTAAGTTTTATTTTGTCAGTCTGCACAGTGTTATAGCTTGTGTGGAGGGAATCAGAGCACAATGAGCTCTGAGTCAGTCTACAGCTGACCTCTCCAAAGCACCTCATAACCATACAAACTGGGATGCGAGAAAGGAGGCACACGGAGCAGAAAGCAGACAGCTCTCCTACCAGGACAGGGATTAGAGTAAAAATGAAGGTTCTTTCACTTTGGCTTGCAACATGCGCAGCTGTTTCTAGTGCTCTTCCCACCCACCCAGAGAAAGACAATGAAGAAGATGCAAAGCTTATACAGGTAACTGCATTGGCCATACCTTTTGATCTATAGAGTCCTCTATTTTTAAACCAGTTCTGTGTGTTCCAGTTACACAGAAGCTTGCTGCTTTTCTGAGACAATGCTATTGCATAGAACTCTGTTGCCCAAGCTTTACTAAAGTAGGATAAATCTCTAAGAACCAGAAATGTCAAGAAAATAAGAGTTGGGACAATGTTGTCTGTTTCTGTTTAGCTATGATCCTTGTGAAAATATCTGTTGTGCTCCAAAATCACAGGCAAAAGGTTTTCCCAGCAACATACACAAACATCAGTCCTAAGGTATTTATTTGTTCAAGAAACAGACCAAAATGTGAAACTAGTCACTTGCTTCTTTTTTTTTTTTTTTTTTTTTT
>VWZN01003849.1:191289-243131 GCA_013396955.1 Regulus satrapa
AAAAAAAAAAAAAAAGGTAAGCAGGGGAGAAATAATCTCTTTCACAAAGTTTAACCATAAACTTAATCATATTCACATAATACTAAAAAAAAGTAAGGTGTGGAAACCTTCATATTTCTACAATTTGATGTATTCTTTCCAAAATGTCTCCCTCAGGATCCCCATCAAATGTCCCAGATAAAATGCCAACTACCCCTACCTCACCTAAAATCTGTGGCTCCCAGATGTCTTTTGATGCTATAACTACTCTCCGACAAGAAGTCATTTTTCTAAAGGGCAGGTAAATACTGATATGACATTTGCTTGCGTGGGGTTTTTCTTGATTTATAGAAAGACTGAATACTTCTGTGGTTCACAGAATGTTCTGTTGTCTACAAGGTTTACAATGAGACAAATGGATTTCAATTAATGGAAATAAAAGTTTTAGCAAGTATTAGCTATCTTAATATTTTCACAGGACCTCTTGATAAAACACATTTCATTTTTTTCCAAAAAACACCACAATCCCAATGAGACCTTATTCCCAAATGTATAGGTGCTTACACTGAGTAGTGACTTGACTTTATGATGCAAGTATATCCCAAAAATCACTTAAAGGTTTGGTTTGGAAGGTGCCTCAAAGATCATCTAGTTCTAAGCAGGGACACTTCCCACTAGACCAGGTGTCTCAGAGCCCCATCCAACCTGGCCTTGAACATTTAATTAAGTATTTAATTAATTTTACTAATTGAAGTAACTAACTAACTAAGAAATAAGTATGTTTGACAGTACAGTTAAACCCATCACTCTTCCAATCATCTCTGCAAGCCAAAATCATCTGGGGAATTCATGGGCTGAAGAGGTTACAGTAAGTCCTACCTAGACTCCTATAACCCTCTCACTATACAGTACAGGAACAACCTGAAATATTCAGCTGCTTATAACTGATCCCACTTATCAATCAGTGTCAATGAAATTCCAGAATGAAGATAGAATTTTAAAAAACCAAACATTTTCCAGCACAGGGAGTTATTTCCTTTCTGACACATCAAGCCAGGTAGCTCCACTGACAAGAAAGAGCTTGTAAGTCACAATATTGTTACATTCTTTTACACACATAGAAGTTTCTGTGGTTTGTTATGTAGTACAAAACCTGTTTCATATTTAAATCAGGCACTTATGGCGGGTAATATAATATTCTGATAACTCAGAAGCTGACCGTGAACTAATTTCTGCCTTCTGGCCAAATCTGACTCCTGGTATTGAAGCTGCATAAGAGAACACAAAAGATCAGATCCTACTTTTCAAAGGTGAAGTATGAGATTGCCTTTAATTTTTTTTCCTAATTCAATTATGTGGGAAGAAGGGATGTGTGCATAAAAGCCACTTCTCAAATAAATAAAACAAAAGCTCAGAATATTTCATCTAGTTTCCCTACAATCTACAATAAAGGAGTTCATCTTGTCATTTACTGTCTGAAAATGAGTGGTGAAATGAAATATTTTCACTTCTCTTAACAGGCAACAAATTCTGGGTTATCAGTGGATATCAGGTGTTGCTTGGTTATCCAAAGAATATCAACACACTGGGCTTCCCTAAAGGTGTCAAGAAAGTTGATGCAGCTGTTTGTAATAAAAATACAGGGAAGACAGATGTTTTCATAGGTGACAAGTACTGGAGGTAAGAAAAATTGACCAATGTTTTCCTATGAATGACTGATATAATCTGGATAAGAATTAAAGACTCTATGTGATAAAAGGGAAAGTAGACCTTTTAGGTAGCTGTATGTAACTAGGTAATTCTAGTAATCCTACTTTTCATACAAGTGCTTCTTTGACTCCTGCATGGGGAGAAGAGTATAGCTTTGTCTTTTGAGAGCTTAAGGGTGTCCTGAAGTAGGCATTCTAAATATGGACATGTTTTGACACATTATGCCTGGAAGCTGAAAAAAAATCCAGCATCTAGAGAACTTTCACAAATACGGAAGTGTCTCTGAAAATTAAAGATCAAAGCTAACTTGCTTCAGCAGAAGGATGGCTGTGATGGCTAATGAAGAATTTCTCTGGTTTCTGAAAAGTCATGTATTATTTTATCCCTTTCAGAAAAAGGAAAGTGAGAGTTCCTTTCTTGTCTTTGACTGGTTGCACTGGCTTTTTGACATTTTCCCTCTAAATCCTATTCCCAAACTGGCATGAATGAGTTCTGATACCCAAAGAGCAGGCAGGTGGAAGAAAGCAGTCAATTTTGGGAAGCTGGAAGATTCCTTCTGTGTGCAAGGACAATGACTGCAAAGGTCTTCCTCAGGCGACCAGGGCAAGCATGGGTCACACAGATTTTATTGTGACTAATTGTAGGGTTCGTCAGTGATACATACAGTGTCAGCTGGATTTTGAGATTCTTGTGGTTTCCTGTTATTTTTTTTTTGTTTGTTTTGATAAATTTGGGTAGAATATTTACAATATCTTGCATTGTTATTTTGCTGCCTTGGTCACAAGACAATAGCATGCAAGAAAACCACAACATGCATTTCTTACCTAGTAACTCATTCTCTCAACCTTATGTGCCTGTGAAAAATATTTCTTGTATCCAAGGAGAAGTAAAACAAAGGCTTTGTCTGCTTGGGGTTTTTTTTAATCCTGAGAGGGTTCCTCAAATCTGGAAGAACATTTTAGGTTCTCCTTTCAACTCCCTTAATTTAGCCCAATATCATAAAAATTGCTCTGGATCTGTTAGGAAGAACTTGACTGCATTAGAAATAAGGCAACTTCTATGCCTCCACCTAAATCTGTCAGCTGGTAGAGGGCTATGTACAATATCTTTTTGAAGTCTGGGAAGTCGAAATTCCTGCTGTAAATATGTGCAGGATTGAATCTGTCCTGTCTCCATGCATTCCTCTGAGAGGAGGCAAATCCTGTCCCTAGAGTCAAAAATGTGAGTCTTCCTTCAATTTATCTTATTTAGGATGCTTCTTTGGAACTGTATCTGCATTTATTAGCAAACAAGTAACAACCTCATGGAAAACACAATGGCCAGCATACTACAGCCATTTGTGCAAGTAAATAACACAACTTTGTCTTACAACCCCAGTAAAACCAACTAAATTGCAGATGGTGGACACCTTTTAAAAGCTGCTTAACTCTGTGCAGAATTGAAGTCTAAATTCTGGAAAACTGCATGTGTCCCTTCATATGATTTAGGTTTGATGAAAGCAGCCAGTCCATGGAAAAGGGTTATCCTAGACTCACAGTCGATGAATTTCCAGGAATTACTCAGAGGGTTGATGCTGTTTTTCAACAGAAAGGTAAATGAAATGAGCTTTTAATTAAAATCAGTTTAGTTCTAAAGATCTTAAATTTTGAAATTATGATGAATATCATTATTACTGCATCCTGCAAAAGACAGAAATGAAAAGATGCTCTCCTGTGTGTACAAAGGTGATTTGTCAGAACTAAGCTATTTTTTGTATTTATAACATAATTATTTATTTTTTCATTTCCAGGATTATTCTACTTCTTCCATGGATTGAAACAGTGGGAGTTTGACCCTATTGCTAAAAAAGTTATCAGAGAAATTAAGAGTAACAGTTGGTTTAACTGTTAATATCATTAAATGTTCTTATATTCAGCAAAAGACAATAAATACCATTCCAGAGATCTCAGAAATTGCTTGTATGCACATTGCTCTACAGAATAGGTAACAGAATTTGTTTTCATAAATGCTTTTCATCTATTTTAAAAATTAACATGTCAGCTCAAATTTTATTTTCGAAGACTAGAACACAATTTCATTTTCCCCATAAGTGGAAATTGTACAAAATAATTTATTGCTTTATTCTCCAGATGGTTTGTGGATTTTTTTTAATATTATGGCAAGAAACAGTTTTAGGTTGATGGTGCCCGATTTCTGCTTCATCTATTGAAGGCATTCTGCATTTCTGAGGTGTGAAATGTTGCAGGTTAATATGCTAATATCCCTCTAGCATACAGTGTTCGTACTTTGCCTCTTTTCTCTCCAAAGAGGAAGCTTCTTTTCTCTCCATCTGCAAGATACAGGCTTTCATTAGTCATGTGCTTTTCTGCATTCTGCAGAAGATGCATTTTCCTGCATCTTGTCCTTGTCTTCTTTGTCTGTTGCAGCCTTTTCAGTTTCACATCACAACAGTACTTCGCCACCAAAATCACCCTGAAGTCCCAATGTCTAAATAAAATATCTCACCTCATAATCACCCTTATCAGTCTTTATAGCATAACAATTAACATTTCATCAGTGTTCACTTTTTCTGAAGCTATGAATTACATTCTTCACAAATCAGCCCTGCCTTGAACAAGAAAAGATTCAACTACCATGTCTCATGGGGCACAACCTTTGCTCTGCTGACACAAAACAATTCATCTGACATTGATTGCATGTTGCCATGCAAACACCTCACAAAATCAGGCAACGTCTATAGAGTAACAATCATATTCTATTCAGGTATTTCTTTTATATTTAGTTCTGGAAACAAGTCCAGGACACACTGCCAAATTGTTGGCCATACTGTGTGCATGGCTGGGGATATCTGAGAACTTCCTCTAAGTACTGATTTTCCTGGTGTTTCCCAGTTCTCACATATTTGTCTGTTTTACACACCTCTCACATGCTTTAGTAAAATGTTTCTTTTTGCTGTGTATTTTTGTAGCAATGCAATGACCCCAGCATGAACCTTGCCCACCTGATTTGCTGTAAACAGCGGCAGTACCATTGTGTTGCTGCTGGCTTTGTTCCCACCATGAAATCAAAGTAAAGGATCAAATGTGAGGTTTCACTAATCTACAAGTCTAATCATAGTGAACACCATCACTATTTAGATTCCTAAGAATATTTAAGCCTAAAGTGGGGTGGCATGGTAGGCATTTAAAGGAGACTCATCTGACTGCTTTAGCTTTCTGTCTAGATCTATGAATTAGCGAAGATCCCTGTACTGAAAGAAGAGGAAGAAATTTTTCACAATGTTATTCTACTTGTCTCATCTCATCTCACTCAAAGCCTATGCTGGGGCAAACCAGTGTCTTCAGTCTCCAGAGAAAATATCTCTTTGCAGGGAAGGCTACCCAACTGGCTTAGAGTAGCTGACTTTCAGACAGATAAGTCTAGGTAGAATTAATCATATCTTTGATGGGTATCTTTCAGTTTTTAGTCAGAATAGGGCATCCTACATTTCTCCTCTAAGATGCTCACTTTTTTGACAATTTACAACAGCAGGATTTTTTTATTACCACAAGCCAGTGATAAAGTAGTCTGAAGGCACCTGCTTGCACTGCCACTGTGGAGTGATTGTGATATCCCACACAAAAAGAGCAGAACACCCTGGAGGCAAGTTTGACAGAAATGATTCCTTACCTATTTCTGTATTTTCAGGCTCCTTAAACTCTTTTCCAGCATTCAATTGATGGCTGTATAGTAGAAAGAAAGCATAGTTTAACAGCACAGTCACAGAGGCTGCCAAACTACACCCAGGTGTTAATACTCAGAGGCAAGATTACTCTTTTACACACAGTCTGCTCAGTGTGTAATATGATTGTAATTTTAAGTTCAAGAAATGTTTAATCATTGAGTCATAGAGGAGATTATTCAGCTCTTTGCAACACATAGCCAAGCTCCATTGCCTTCAGATATATAAACATCATAGTTACCCTGTGCTCCTTATTTTCTGATTGTTTCACAATTTATAGCAATCTCTGGTCTTAAGGCAAGATAATCCTTTATAGTGAAATGTAGTTAACGAAGTTTTCTGACTGGCAGCTCTGCATTCTGTTAAACCAATGTGGGGTTCATGTTCACATGTCACCTGTGAAAATAAATAAGGCAATCAATATTGCTTTTCCTTTATTAGCAAAGAAGGCCTAAAAAGTAATTCTCAACAGAAAGAAAAACTTGATTTCTGATTAGTGGCAACAGCTTGATCACTCAGTTTTCCCTCTCAGATTGTCATTTCACTGGAGGAGTAGCAACAGGAATAGGAGGGAAGGGAGAGGAGAGGAGAGGAGAGGAGAGGAGAGGAGATCACCTGCCTCATTACATTGGAAAACAAAAAGATATGCAAGTTTNTCACCATATCCTCTCACAGCCCTAAAAGGCTCCCAGTACCTCTCCCCCTCTCTTATGCTTCCTGTAGCTCCTCATAATGCAACTGTGAGGATCATAATGCCAGTTTCCATACCATATTTAGGTATCTAGCTGGGCAATGCTGTGTAGTTACCCATGGGGTGACCAGCCACAGGACCCACAGCCTGGCCCAGGGATAAATTATCTGTCTTCCCATCAACAGGGGTTTTTCTCCTCTAGCCAGCTGCTATTTTCCATGAAACCAGTAGGAACTGTGGAACTTCAGTTTGGCTTGGAAAAATTGGCCAGTACCTTCAGTTGCTATGGGACCAGATGGACACACAGACACACAGAAAACAGGACTACATGCAGTCAAGCTGAAATAATTTTCTCAGTGTTTTTTACTAAACATTCTTCTTGCTTTCCACTGCAGATTTCCATTCAGTTGTATAGTACTGTATTCCCCCTACTGTTGGCAAGAGGAGTTTGAGAGGGCAGACAAGGAAAGATGGAAATTACATATAAAGAGACAGCTAATCCACACTTGTCTTTCCAGCTGTTTCATGTCACTAAGAAAAATGGTCATTTGCTTCTCATCCAATTAGTGGTTTTTGACAGCTGTTTTTTCAAATTAATGATAAGATCCTAAGATGATGAGACTGAACTGAAATGAGGAAATTACACATCCTAATGTAATGTGTTACTGAGGCACACAAACTCCAACATTCCTAGTGGATTGTACTGAAAAGTCCTGCTCACTTCTTTGCCTGTCTCCTGAATCCAATCTCCCGATGCTGGCATGGAAGTGTTTCAGCCAACAGAGTGGGGCAGGAGCTATGTATGATCAAATACTTGCTAGAGCGGAGCAGAAAAGCCACAATTTACTCTTTCAAGTGAACAATTCTCCCCTGTGCTCTCAGGTGACAGACAGATACCCCAAAAGCCTTGAGAAAACTGATACTGATTATCTTAAGGGTTGGGTACCTTAAAGGTAGAAGAAAGACAAGCATGGGAGATAACATATAAAGAAATAACTTGTTGTTACATGGCTGTACATAAGCATTCCTCCATGGATTTGCTTGTAACTTCATGCCCCGTGATGAAAATTGCCCAAATCCCGATAACTGTAAAGGAAAGTGCAATGCTGTGCTTAAGCGCTGGTAGCCAACATGCTCTTTGAACAGCTTATGAAGTTTGAACCTTTTTGAACATGGAAATCCTTAAAAATAGAGGGTTCTGGGTAAGCTGTGAAAAGCAGGCCTCAGAAACAGCAGAACTGCAATTAGAGCTAAGCTGTAGCCATAGGAGTTGTCAGCAAAAAATATAGAGAGCAAGGACAAGTAGAACAATGGTCTGTGTATTAGAGTATAGCTATAATAACTCTTGAGACTGCAAAAAGTATATCTAGTGAGATATGAAGGTCTAAACTTAATAATGAAGCTCTGTGCATTGTCTTTTAAAGCTTACAAGTAAGCATTGCATTCAAAATACGCAAGAATTGTTTTAACCAAACATAGGTGTACCTATAGTGGTTGGACAAAGCTACTGACAATATGCTTCCGCCTTTTGCTATTGGTCAAATAACCTTTAAAAGATATTGTAACACTGTGTCCCGTCTGCTGCAGAGTTCTGAGCTACTGGCATCTTGCTATTGTCTCAAACTGTGTAATGAGACTGATGCTGAGAATAAACAGCTCGAGGCACGTCAAACAGTAGTCCCGTCCCGTTTGTGATTTGTACATAGGTGCCGGCGTGATTTGAACACTGGTCTATCAGACATGCCAAAGCCATAACCAAAGCAGAGAAGTGAAACCCAATACAGACATTGCAGGCATTCAAACAGGAACATCAACAAGAACTGCAGATGCATGGCACAGTGCAGATGAGGGGCCTGGCAAAAACAGGGAGAGCACTTTTCTGAGATCTACACACACAGGCAGAGAGCCTTGCAGGGTAAACCCTTGCAGGGTTTTAATGACAGCCACCTCAGTGACATTACTGAGTGTGCCTTGCACGTGTACTTTGCAGACAGGATCTAGAGGTTTGAGATATGGGTTCTGGCTGTAAATCAGGCTTTTTCATGGTGTCTGCATTCACTGATTAAATCAGCTTGGGATAGAGATGTCTGTTGGATTTTTCCTCAGGAATCCCAGGTTTCATATGTTTTTATGGTCTGTAAGCACTGTGTCTTGCTAAGTTTAGATAAGTTAGTGGACATAGATCCATAGATCCACACATGGGTTTGTGTGCTCCTTAAAGTACCTTGTCCCTATATGGGTGCGTGTGGGTCTGTGCAGGTTCTGTGGGGCTCTGCAGCCTGCAGGGGCTGAAGGAGCAGGGAAGGTGTGGAATTCCCTTTTCTGTATAATAGGAACAAATGCTGCTGACAAAACCAAGGGCTATACAACCTCCACCTTAAGGAGCAGCACAAAGTTCCAAACTATCACATAAAAATCCAACATAGGCTCCCAAAGGCTAGGTCTGGGTCTGGGGTGGGTAACTCAGCCTCTAGGTATTGTGGCTGTGGGCTGTCCATTTGGCCTTGGGCTGATGAAGATGGTGATTACCTTCGGAGCGTTTGCTGCTGATACGAGAGATTAGCACAGGCCCCCAAAGAAAGTGCTGCTTCTCACAACAAATTGCAGTTCTGAACTTCACCTGGCGCACACAGCCTAACAATCCCCATGAACACAGCCGGCAGGGACCTGCCAGCACTGCCCACTGCCCCTGCTTCGGGGTCCCTTGGTCTGGGAGCGGGGGGTTCACCGCTGCTGCCCAGCGGTCACACTGTCACCCAGGGGTCCCAGCCGCAGCCTCGCTGTCACAGCTGGCGCCCCGTGGCCGCAGGAGCCACCCAGTGCTTACAGCTGACACGAGAAAGTCACAGCTGCCACCACAGCTGACAGCTGTCACCCGGGCTTACAGCCGCCAGCCCGTGGTCGCCGCTGCCACCTAGCGCTCACACCTGGTACCCTGTCTTCACATCTGGCACCCTGCGCTCACCGCCGCCCCAGCATCTGCTCCAGCTTGGATCCCCACAGCTCAGCTCCTCAGAGGCTGTTTCAGCTGTACATTTGCTCGGCTGACAGTTTTCTAAATAAAAATTTGCATAAAGGTATTTCATAGAGAGAAGTATGCAAGGAGAAGCACTTAGGTTTGAAAATGAAAAATGCTTTGTTAGATCTATTAATAGGATAATTTAAACTGAAGAAGTTGAGCTGTGCGTTTGCCATACTGGTGGTGATTCAAAATTGCCAAAGGGAAAACATGAAGAAAAGCACTGAGAGGGTACTAGAAACTACCTTCCAGAGGACTGAGTCCCCTAAACTATCAATAACTATTATAGGAATTAATAAAAGCAGTTTTGCCCTAGACTGAAAGGGTTACAGTGGTTAAGATGAAAAATTGGTACTTAAAAATTCAGGTATTTTCAAAAAATAAATACTTACAGACACATGAGAAATGTCATTATTAAACAGAAAAAAAAAACCTTAGTAATTAAAATTGTAATGACAATGAAAAGCATTTTTCAAATGTCTATGTATGCATATAATACAAATACATATACATATATTTACCTCTAGCTATTCAGACTATTGCCATTACTTTTAAAACTGCAGGTTTTGATTTTCAACAAAGATTATAGAGGACATGATTTATACAACATATGAACTCTTTAAATCATCATGCAATTTCTAGTTTGGTTATAATTTTCCAAGCAGCTGAGGAGTGCATTTACCACTTCATACTACTGTAAACCAGATTACTGTGAACAGACCAGACTTTTTGTGTAAAATAAATACACTTAGCATAAGGAAGTAAGGAAAGTTTACACTGATGTCAGGAGGAGACCAAATAGGTACAGGTATGTCCTGGAGCAAAATTCTGCAAGTTAACAACTGTTTGTTTATGGAGATGTATGGAGTATGGAAGGAGAATAACTATTATTAAAGGTGTCTGTTTGATTTCTAAGTCTGATAAACTCTTTCCTTATTTCCAGGAACACAGTGCAGCCTGTGTCGCATCATGAGCTAGAGGACAGAATTTAATTAGAGAAGAAGGTACTGATTCAGCAAAGCCTTCAAGCTCATGCCAAAATTCCAACATGTATTTAAGCAAAACTACTTTTGAAATCTTTTGAGCAGTCATACCCTAATGGGACATCTGTGCTCATTAAGACCATAGAAATGCACTGCCCCAGCAAAGTTCACACAAAGCATGGCCATTCCTCAAGCACTAGGCTGAAGAAATGTACATTCACACCAGTACATTCAAAGGGATCTGTTTGTAAATGAGAATGTTCCTTCCCCTTGCAGTCCCTTGACTCTCCTTCCCAGAGCTTCACCCCCACATTGCAAACCTTTCTACCTCTCCCTCCAGTTTTGCAAAGATTGTTTTCAGGTACAGATTATTAGAGGCACTAATTTTGGGAATCAGTGCTGTTAAAAAGCAGAGGTCTACACAAAATATAAACAGTACAAAGGGAGATACAGAAGTCTTTCTTTCATTCCTGAATATGCTGTGAGATATTTTTGCAGACATAGCATTTCTATTTCACCAGACATAGAATTTGGTTCCACTGTGAAGACCAAGTTCTAGGTATCATAGTATGTGATTTCCACCTATATCCTTGTGTCTGGTGTTCTCCTGACTGGATCTGAGCCTTTAAAGATGCTTAACTATCAGGAAAACCTCTGCAATTTGGGATGAATTTGACCATTATTATGCCACTCTTAAAGCTTTAAAGTGAGGGTGAAACTAAACGCTTGTGGGAAAAAAATGATCTGGAGCTTAGAGAACATACTGCCAACAGGCAGGTATAAAGAGCTTATGTCTTAGAGCACCTATCTGGGGAAAGGACAAAGGAACTATGCACTTCAACACGAGGATGGTTTTGAAGCCAGCTTCTTCATTATATTCACTTGCCTTGCATGGTTTTAGTTTGTGGAGCACTTTGTGGCCACAAAAGCCAAAATCCTGGTAAGACCTGTCCACATGCCTAATGGAGACATCTGAGCTCAGACCAATGAGTGGTCCTCTGGACACATTCAAACCATGCAGACAAAGCAAGCGTTTTAGCCCCAGAAGTCAGTCCAAGTCAGCCACTGAGTTCTTCCCCTGTGTGCAGCTGACAGCAGAGACTTAGACAAAAGATGGATATGCATCCCAGGTAAAGTTTTTCTGCAACGCCTAGCAAAACATGGCACAGAGTTGTCTTCTGAAGGAAACTTCCAGGAGCCTTTTCCTCCTTCAGCACAGGGCCAAGAACATTCTCAGTGAGGCACTGACTCCTCAAAAACCTGGTCTCTGCACCTAGTGTTCTACCAAGGCTGGGCTGGCACTATAAGAGAAATGCGGGGCTGCTGGGGCTTTTTTTGCACACTGGAGTAAACAAAGCACAAGCACTCTGTAACATGGCACAGGTATGAGCCACTGCTTTGCAAGACACGGGGGTTCCAATCCTTTCTCTTACTTTAAATGCAATTGTCTTCCTCCAGCAATGGTGCCATGCTCCTTGGCTGAGAACTGGAATTACCAGCAGTGTGTGGTATCTGACAGAGACAGAGGTCGTGTTTCATTACCACACTTAGCAAGTTTATCTCCAGTAGTAATTTTACAGTAGTAAAATTAAAGTAGTAATTTTATCTCTCCCTTTTCAGAAAAATAGTGGAAGTAATAGTATTTTTCTGGTGCTAATGCTAGACAAGAACCTGTACGAGTCATAGCTGATGTTATAGCAAAACCTGCTTATTCAAAATACAAAAGCTGAGCGCTAACCATCTACAAAATAGTATGCACTCTATATATTGCAATAAAGTTGCTGTTTAGACTTCTTGGCCATATTTTTATCTGCCTTAGAGAAAGCTGATGCAAATAATCTAAATCAATCAAAATCTGAATGTTTGATATCACAAAAAATACCCAAATTACAATTTCCTTTCATTCTGAATCAAACTTCAATCAGCATAAGACCTAAGATTTCGGGATAAGTACACCATACTGTCTTCATACTGATAAACTAATAGCTCAGTTTGCATTGCCAGACTTTTCTAATAATCATATTTTCATCTAGATTATTTTTAATCATTGTTTTGTACATTACAAATTGTAAGATTTGTATTGGAAAATATTCCATTTTTGTCAATCAAAATATTGGCATGTCAATGAGCAAAATTTGATGGAGTTTTTCTGGTTTTTGGATTTCTTTCACATGTATTATATCCAAAAGAGAAAGCATTGGTCTTCAAAGATGGCTGCAACAGCATGAATGGAAATCTTAAGAACATGCAGGCATTCCTAGCTTTGCAGGTGACCAGAAATGTGGTCTATAGCACTACCAGCATGAAGGAGTCAGAGGTCATGGTTTAGTGTTCCTGACATAGCAAAGTACCAGCTCTTTTCAGAGAGCCCAAATGGATAGAGTACCTGAATGCACAGGTGATGAGTTTTGTATTTTCTGGCTTTGGAAATGAGTAGGCATTATTTGGATGATTTTAAAGGACCTTTGATTTTTAAATTTTGCCAGTGTTGTCTTCATTTTGTATTTCAAAACTTCTACCTCTGTTATAAACTCAGCAAGGACAGTGTAATAAGACTCTAAGATTTTTTTTCCATTAATTCCTAGTACTCAGAATTAAAGGAAGACTATATTATAAAAGGGCACAATGCAAGTTCAAAAGCAGAATGCTTCATCTGTTTTGGTGAGAAACACACACTTGTCACTGCACACCTAAGACAAATACCATTAATATAAATACCATTATATTTAGAAGACTACAAATTTCAAAACGTAGGTTGGTTATCAGAAAATGAAATTATCCCATAAGATGAGATCATGAAGGGCTAGAATTTTCCCTCAGTGTGACATCCCTGACCTTATTTTTTACCTCATCCCTATTGCACCGCACTGCCACTAGATGTCAGATGATGAAAGGGTCCCAGTTTGAGTCCCCAATGAGTCTGGTCAACAGATGAACTGGAAAAAAAGTATTGCAAAGGGTAAGAGAAGTTGCCAGGTAAAAATAGGTAGCTATTGATTTTTATCTGTTGGTAGTATTAAATTATAGGTTTTCTAGGAAGAATTGCATAGCTGTGACACACAAGAACACAGAAAAACTCCTGAAGTCACCGTCTTTCTCTGGGCTGTTACACTGTTTTAAGAGCATCTTTCAAAATGAACCCTCATTCATTATAGGAGCCCTTCACCATTATCCCAACAATAAAGCTAAATGGAAAAATGAGACTCAGATCTTAGTCTATGGAAATTGAAGTGAGATGAAGATAAATGAATTATCAGGTCTAATTCCTTCAGTCAGTATAGACTTACCTGTATTTACATCTCATCAAGCTCTATGACCTTGCCTTCAGCCCCACACTCACAGCTAAATTACAATAACTGGGGTTTGGTGGTGAAACATCTTTACATCCAAGGAAGTTTTCAAACTAGACACTGTAAAGGAAAGGAGACTTGATACAACCTCTTTATTGCATCATGAAGTTGATGAATACTCTCCATAGCAGTTTAAGGGAATTTTTGCAAAGACCAGAGCTAGGAAGACAGCCCTGGACCATATCCTGGTACTCAGCAGAAGCACCAGCCTTGGACCATGATTTCCATCATGATCAAAACTTCCCAGGACAAGAGCTAGAAAGGTTAGGGACAGGGAAAAGGCAATGTTCTACATAGAACAGAAGAAAAAAAGTTGTCTACCTTTATCAGCATACAGGCCAAGTTCTGAATTCTGTGATTGCAGTAGTTTTATCTAGTTTCTCTATCCAGGTTTATAGAAAAAAATATGCTTCCAAGAAATTAATTTTCTTCTAGTACCTTGTGTAAAAGTGGAATTATGCAAAGGGATTTTGGTCACAGTGAATGATACTAAAACCAAAGCTGATGTCAGATTTATGCATTCCCCACTAGAGAGGGAAAGCCATGGGACATTACGAATATAGTGTTGAATTCAACTACTTAGGATGAGTTTAAATTGCATCAGAATGGTGCTGTAGTACTATTTCATAGCACTGCATAAGCTTAACCCTTCAGTTGAATTCTCCAAGTGAGCACAAAGCATTGTATTTGCATCAGTGGAGACATAACATTTTTTCTAGATCTGATTTTCTTCCCTGAAGTGCCTAAATGGTTGATTTCCACGCAGTCTTTCAGTGACTGTTCATGGTCACAGCTGTGAAAAGGCACCTGCTCTTATTAGCTGCTTCCAAGGCTTATGCTGGGTAATCTTTCCTTTTAAGAAAGAAGTACCTCAGTTATTCATTAAAAATGGAGTTCCTGGAATGTTGTGTGAGGGTGTTCTTCCTCTTTCCTCTACTGTTATTTGCTACACCATTGTGACTCTATCCCTTTGACAGCCCATGTGGGACCCTGGCACATGTTTCTGCCCCATTGAAGGGTTAGAAGGGGACAATAATTTTGCCAGCACAGAGGAATGGACTGTGGGAACAAATGGTTCATGGAAATAGGTTATAAACTTAAAAAATTCAAGGATTACCTGAGAACCAACTCTTGAAATTTACTTTGAGGAATCATTCTATTCCTGAGCTAGGTGGGGAGAAACAGCATAACAATGTGAGAACAGTTTAAAAAGTAAAAGAGTGAAATATTAAATCTTACATTAGGGGTTAAATCTGAAGTCAATTTAGAAAGTGGATTGTAAATGAACAGACTGATAAGCCTTAATCCCAAAAAAACTTATAAAAAAAATTATAAAGGAACTGATCTAATTTTAAAACTGGAATGACACAATAAATTCTGAGAAAGTAATTTCTGATGTATCATTGTGAAACAGGAGAGGGAAGTACAAAATTTAATCCATCATTACCTGCAAAAATTATTTTAATATAACCCACAAGTCACAGCTTTTACTGCTGGCTAGTAAGAAGCAACACAACTACTAATACAAAATTATATGGTTGCTTTCTGTTGTGGTTTTCTATAAGGAGCCAGTGGATAACAGTTTCCCTGTTGTGTGAGAGGAGGTGAAGGACTCTAATATGAGGGATTGCTGCTTTAATGTTAAGCCCATCCTAAAGAGCTTTGCAATACCAGAACTGCAACATTTGTCAGCTTGCAGTGTTGAGGAGAAAAACCCTAAAATGTCTGTGGGACATACTGGTTCCTTGTTTTCAGTGAAGTATATTGACCAGCAGCAGAGAATTAATGCTCTATACTGTTAAATTAGTAACTTTATCCCTGACAAAACTTTGTTCTGCACAAACTTGCATTTGGATATGATTCAAGAGTCAGTAGAGTCCAGAGACTTTCCTCAAGAAATCAAGTAACCTGCATGTATCTGCCCTGTTTTGAAAGATAATTTTAGATAAGAAGAGAGTGATTTCAGTCCTATTTTTTTTATTAGTACAGCAAGAGTCAGTGTTTGCTCTTTGCACCTTTGATGGCTTGCCACACTAATGTAGATAGTGAAGCATGACATACCCAACCCTGCTTTCTTGCCTATATTTCCACATTTTCTTCCCATCTGACAGATCATCTGTCATGCAGATGGGTCTTACCCAGTTCTTTTCCCTTCAAGATGCTCTGATAGCACATCCAATTTTTAGTAGCCTTTATTTTGGGAGATGGTAAGGAAAACAAATCTGAATGTTAGATAAAAGTCATAGGCCCAGGCTTAAAACTGTGTAAAAATTGCAAAAGCCTTTTTTTTCTCTTGAATATTCCACTGTTTCATAACATGTTTGGGGGGCTTGGTTTTTCAGGTTTTTTTAAGAGCATATCCTTTCAATCATCTCAGTCTGTTTGGGTAGATTTGCTTCATGGTGTCACTGGATTCTAATGCCATTGGGAGGTCCTGTTCAATGTCTGCTGTTCGCCCAACTACACTCTACAATATCCTTCTTCACAAGGCAGAGTTAACAATGAAGTATTCCATCAGTGTGCCATTTGGTCTTTAGTCAACTTTAAGCATGTCCAAGGCATCTGACAAGCCATTGGCTGCAGATCTCTCTGCCAAACCTCAGGCTCTTCAAAGTTCTGGATTACCTTTCTTCTAATCTGCCCCAGAGCTCATCTTTCATCTGTTTCATTTCAGCATTCATACAGACTGTCTGAATAATTTAGGAGCCAAATCCAACATCATTTCTCCAGTCCTTTGATTTACCAGAGACGCCCAACTGTAGCCATAAATCTCTGACCCAAGTGACTTGTTACTCCCTTAGCAGATGCTTCAGCAGCTGGAGAGGGTAAAGATGGATGCACACCATTTCTGTGAGAGCATCATATCAAATTGTCTCTTAGAAGAGGGCAGATAATGCTTCTTTGGATCCATTTCAGTCCAAGTTTACATCAAGAATCCCAAACCTAATTCTTCTTCTGAGCTTTACTAGTCTGCCACTTCATTTACTGTAAAACCAGGGACCAAGGGGACTAGAATCTCATCTGTGAAATATGTAAAGTTCTTTCAGACAAGAATCAATCAGCATTGTGTTTAAGCAGTGACAATCACTGTTTCTGCTGGGCTTTCTAGACTTGCAGCTGTCAGCCTGTTTATACCATTTTGGAACAACAGTCCAGCAAAATCCCATATACTGCAGCCACCTTCACCACAGCCTCCCACAAGCTGTAACAAGAGAGTGACACAGGATTTCACTGGACTTGTACTTTAATGGCATTTTGCCAAAAATAACTAATGTCAGAGAAATTATTTAGAAAATAAACTTCCTGAAAAAATATGAGATTTATGCAATTTTTATTTTCCATCAGAAACTGAAAAAATTGCACTGGATTTCATAAACTTGTTACCTTATTCTTTCTGGCCTGTGAGTCATCTCCTAGATCTGTTACAAGATTAATTTTATTACCACTCAGCCTTCATTCTGAGGCTCACAGAGGATGTACTACTTGCAAAAATGCCAGACAAACCAAAGGTAACATGATTGTAGCTCAACTAATACTTTAATCACTGCTGGGCACTGGTCTCCAGCTGTAGATATAACCAATATGACCATATCAAAGAGAAATCCTTGGGCTGAAGCTACCAGAATGAAGCATATACAATACCATTTCAGATTTTCAGATGGAGCCTAAAGCCTCAGGCTATGTCTCTAGCAGGAGATGGAAAACAATTGGGATCATTCACTGACATGGTGCCCAAGAGACATGAAACAGCTCACACTCAGGCTATTAAAATTTCTTAATCTCTCAGGTGGTTTGTCTGCTTCCAAACAGGTTATTTGGGAATTGTCCCTGAGACATGACGTGTCCTGAATAGTGCCTGGGAATCACCCAGAAAGTTGGTATGAAATTAAAACATGCAAGAGCCATTTCAGCAATTTATCAGGAAAGAGAACTGAGATCTAGTGCCTGGGAATGTCTTTCAGTACCACAAAATTCACTGACACCATCCATAGCCTAAGCATCATTCCATCTCTCCCAAAGTCCATCTAACATCAGGCTCACAGAGGCCAATGTTGCAGTTTTCAGTGAGGCTCATGGACAAAATATTTTGTAGACTATTCCCTCTGAATTTTACACCAGTTTAGTTTGTTTCCATTCAATTTTATGCCTGACAAGACAATTTGTGTCTGACAAGAGTATTCAGATGACTTTCACAAGAATTTGAATCAGAGTTACAGCTGCTGCAACTATTTCACAAGAGGCAACATAACAGTGACTTGAAGGCAGCCACCACATCAGAATTATAACATGAGGAGAAATTATAAAGTAGGATATCCTTTGGAGACTGCTATTGCTCATTCAATACAGATGTGAAATACATTGGTCTGGAGGTAAGATGAACAGAGAGAAGACTATGCTGGAGGGCTGGCCCAGTAAAATAGCACAGAATCCTTTTAAATGCACACACATATATGGGTAAGCACATACGTGTGTCTCTGTGTTTGTGTGTGTGTGTGTCTGTGTCTGTGTCTGTGTATTTATATAACTTTGAGGAGAATTTAGGCAACACACTGCAGAGATGCTCTGTGAGTGGTAGGTGCATGTGAGCAAGCTGGACTTGGCTGATCTGTAGCCCTTTGACTCTCTTCTGCTTCTCCTACCACCCCACACAGACTCCATCAAGGTGACTTTGGGTTCACTAAGGCAGCAGTCCTTGCAGGAGCAAATTCAGTGCAGATCTTCTACCTCTTTTTTGACAGTTTATTTATACATGGCCTACATTATTGTTCCCTCTGCTGCTAGCCCAGTAGTACAGTTCTGACAGGTGTTTTTAATCTCCTTGTCTAAAGGGAGCACAAAGTTGAAGCTGTCAAGGAAGCCACTGCCATGTGCCATTCATCATCATTACACTCAGTCCAGACCTGTGATTTACTCCAATCTGGACAGCAATTTAGAGGATGCTTACACTGAACAGGATTAAAGACAGACAGAGATTGCTCTGCCATCTCTCCAGCCTGCCCAAGGCTGCCAATTTCATAGGCAAGGTGAGATCTACACTCAAGACAATGTTAAACATAAAATACAGTCGCGGTTCATCAGATCATGGCTCCTGTAGTTTTAGAGGTCACAATGTCTGGAAGATCCACAAAATATTTATCACATATTCTTTCACACAGTACAAGGCACAAAACAGTCCTGAAATAAACTATTCAGATAAAGATCAGTGAACACAGAAGAAGAGAGGAAAAGACAACACAGAGATATCCCCCAAACCACACCAGATTAAAAAAAACCAGCTGTCACAGAGGTATCTTAAGTCTGAGGACCTAAATCAGCAGACAATCTATTAAATACATGTAGCATCCCTTCTTATATCAAGCACATTTTCCACCATCATTCCTGCTTATTCTCTCTCCGTGATGATGATAGGGAAAAATGTTCACAGAAGCCAGTATAATCAAACCTGTTTTTAAAATAGAATTGATCATTCTTAAAATGCTCTTCTTTCATCTACACAGAAGTGAAATTTGAAATATTTACATGAGTTAAGGAAGCAAATAACAAAAATACCATAAAATGGGTAAAATTATAAAAGAATCAGTGGAAAAGCAGTGAGTTGTTTTCACATATTTTCCCTCCCAATAAATTTCGATAATTTACATCTCTTATTTATCATACTGGTTTTTTTCTGACTCATCTAAATAATTTTAATTTGCTCTCTTTTCTTTTCTCTCATGAAACAGGAAAAAATTAATGTTAACTGAAAATTGAAGAAAGAGGCAGTTACTTAAAAAAAAAAAATCTCCATTACTTTTACAAGAAATCTTTTCTGGAAAATTTTGACCCACCTATCTTAAAGTCAGCTCACACTTACTAAGCAAATGAAATTAAGTTGCTCAGTGAACACAATGTTATTACAGCTGCTTCAACCACTGAGCAAACATATTGATTCATTCTAAAGAAACCACACTCGAAAAAGTTATAAAATCTTCATAGGAGGTATTGAATTCATTTGACTTGGTGAATAGAGGGCTTGTGTGTTTTCTGGCATAGGCGTGAAGAATAAAATAAACACATATGGAACTAAACCAAAGGTCTGTGCTACTGCAGTTAGGATGCAGCAAAGGTGCTGTGGAGAACATCTGACTTTTATTGAAGACTACCATTAAAAGTATCACTAAAGATTTAAATCTGATTTTCCAGCTCTTCTTTCCAGTGGATATTAACCTTAGAGGAAAGCAACCACGGGTTGGTGCTCATGAGGTTTTTTTAACATTCTAGAAACTTCCCTCATTTCCTAATGTTTCTTACTTGCAGTTTAACTTTCATTTTAGACCAGTTTCCTATGGCTCACTATAGATTTTCTACTTAGCACATGACACCAAAATCTTTAAATATTTTGTTTTCTGGCTTATTCATTCTAATTTTTAAGGTATGAGAATGTCTAGCTGCATTCCCACAGATTATGTTATGTAAACTGTACCAGCAAAGTGAAATTGCCTGAACCCAATTGTGTAGGTGAGGACTCAAGGTTAGTCAGCCATAGCAGGGCTGCTGGGAGTGTGCAAGGTTAAGGGCTGCATGCTTTCCTGAGGGAGAGACAGCAGGAAGAGGAAGGAGGGGACTGTTTATTGTCTTACGGCTCCTCACACACCACTAGCAGGTTGAATAGACCTGCCTCTGCCCACTTTCTGATATCACATACTAAGTAGGTAGTTCTCTGTCTACTTAGACCTCACTTGTCCCAGCCCATGGCAAGGTGCTTGGAACTAGGTGACCTTTAAGGTCCCTTCCAACCCAAAGCATTCCATAACTCCATGATCATATTATTGCAGAGAAGAAATCTTGCCATTTCAAATACATTTTCAAAAGTATGAAAAACACAGCATTAGCTGCTTATAATACTTGGCTTTTTCTTCCAAATCTAAGATTTTAAAAAGTTAAAGAAATATAGAAAAGAGTCATCCAAATAGTATTTGTAAAAACTTCAGAGGAGTCAGTAGCAAAGCAGCTGCAACACTGAAAATGAAGGGTATTTATCCCTGCAGCAAAGGCCTGGTCCTGTCAGCCTGTGCTCTGTGGCAGTAAGGAAGTTAATATAAGCACATTGTCTATTTCCAAAAATAGCACATTTATCGATTTAATTTTTGATTAAGATGAATGCGATTTCTTTACCAGCTGCTATAAAAAAGACTCTGAAATGCATCAACTCCATATCCAAGTGATATAATCATCAGATTATTTCAGATCCCAATATATAATTGTGCTCTTCTCCCTGGGATCTGCTGACAAGACACAGAGGAATGGTTCAAAACTGCACCAGAAGATGTTCAGATGCATTAGGATGCACTTCTTTATGACAGTATGCTCAAACATTGAAACTTCCTAGAGAGATGGTTGATGTCCCAAGGCTGTCAGTGTTTCAGAGGCATTTGGACATTAGTAACATGTTTTAACTATTGGTCAGCCATGGTCAGGCATTTTGGCTGGATGATCACTGTAAATCACTTCCAACTGAACTATTCTAGTCTAATCTAGCCTAATCTAGCCTATTCCATGTTTATTTTCACATAAGACTTACCATAACAAAGAGATGAGTAGTTCATGCTGACCCCATTAATGTCAAGAGCAAGCAGAGATGTTATTTTTGTACTGACATCAGTATTTTAGAATTGATTTGGCAGTTAATTTGGGTTGTTTGACAATGGATGTATGGAGGTGCTACACGGAGTGCAACCCAGAGAACCAAGCCTGTGCTGCCTTCGGGGATTCTGTGTCACCAGCTCAGGTACTGCTAAAGCTGGAGTTGGGGTAGCACAGATCTCAGTGCTGGCTCCTGATGTAAGCCTTAGTCTCTGAGGCACCCTGGTGAGGGAAGAGCCACCACTGCAGTGAAAAAAGGAGGATGCAGTGAGCTAGGGCTTGGTCTCTTCTGCCAAGTGACAAGTGATAAGACAAGAGAAAATGGCCTTAGGTTGTGCCAGAGGAGGTTTCTATTGGATAGTAGGAAAATTTTGTTCATGGAAAACATGTTATTAAGCACTGGAGTGGCTGTCTAGGGAAGTGATGCAATCACCATCCCTGAAGGTGTTTAAATAGACATTTAGATACAGAGCTTAAGAACACGATTTAGTGGTAAACATTTCAGTGCTGGGTTAATGGTAGGACTGAATGATCTTACAGGTGTTTTCCAACCTAAATGATTCTAAATGGGTAAAGAAACTCCTATAAAACACAGAATTTTTTTTTTCAATAGAAGTCATTTGGTGATTCAATAGTTAATTATCTAACAGTTAATTCTTTTATTCAAAATGTAAATAGCTTTTCTAGAGCATGAGAAAGCTGAAAAGAAGCTGGTAACAGTCAGGCAAACAGTTTTCCCTTTGGTAGGCAGCAGCATCTACTGACATGGATTCAGCAGAAGGCAAGTTCTGCAGATATTCAAGGGGATCAGTCAACAGCTGATGGTGCTCACTGGGACTCCCATGTCATGCCCTTCCACAGAGGAACTGCTTCTCAGAGCTCTGCTAGAGGTGATTATGAAACTCCTCTCAGTGACTCAACATCAATCACATGGTTTTGCCAACTGACAATAACAGCCTACAGAGAGCAGTGGGGGCATTTCATGAATGCAGACAGGATGTGGCAAGCACGAAGTTCAATCCCAGAAATTCTTCACCAAGGTTTTTCATCATGACAGTAAGTTAAAGATGCATGAGAGTGAATTTGTCTGTCCTGTTTGAAATATATCATTGACAAACAGGCTATGATGAGGTAACAGACCCCAAGAAGAGTGTAGTTCCTCTAATGAACAATTTATTTTCCCTTTTTTCCATTTTCCTCATTTTTAAGGCTTTTTTTTATTTTACTTTTTTTTTTTTTCTGGTCGGAAGCCCTATAAATATGCAAAGAAAAAGAAAATGTGATTAATATTCTGAAAACCAATTCCTAGAGTGGTTGCTATAGCAGTACTTAACAGAATATCAGATGGAGGTAGAAGAATGTAAAAAGTGGACCACAAGGTTTAGAAACAGGTTTGATCCTTTTCTAAGCTTTTCCTTTTATATAAACAGAGCACAGTGAGGAATGCCACAGCTCAGCCTAGCAATATAACATTATTCCAATAAATACATCTTTACTTAATCAATGTTGGTATTTTGAAGAGCTACAGTCTCACATCAGGAACTCCTGGACACAGAATATTTTAAATTTTCTTTTATGTAGAATCTATTATAATGGAATTCAATGAGAAACTCTTTTCTGGCCTCTTTTCAAAGACCTGCATTTCCAGAGAACAGTGTGACATAAGGGGAAACCATTGAAGAAGCTGTGACAAACCATCTCCTTTCTCAAAAGGACCAGAAAAATATTCTGGATAACAGCTCTCTGGAGAAAGACACATCTTATGGTTTAAGTCTTCCTATGCAAGACTGATGGGCAAAGAACTAAATATTGGTATTTGGTATCTAACTTTGGAGCTTCCCAGGATCTAACTTTGGAATTCAATCAACAGCCTCTTCAGCCTGTGATTTTATCAATACAATCTGGTTTCATCAAGGAGAAGGTGATGACAGAGCAGGAACCACTCACCACTTCTCCATTTATATTTTGAAAGAACTTACTGTGTGATCTTATGAATGGGGCCTAACACAGTACCTGCACAAATATTTAGCTGAAATCAGGGGTAGAGGATTTGCATGTCACTCATTAGAACACAGAGGAATAGTTTAAAGTATGGCTATGAATGATGTCTGGTGTCTTTTGTTGTTGTAGTGTTCTGTTGTCACAGTTGATCTCATTGTACAAAAAACAAAAAAGAACAACAACAACAACAATAATAATATTTACATATTTAGTTTTCATATTCCTTCCTTTGTGCCTTTTTATGCCAAGCAAAAATTTTGTCTACCAGAAACTGTTTAATCCAAGACACTTCAGATGACTGTCAGAAGACTGGATGTGTTGCAGAGAAACTGCAAAGACAATGTTTAAGACACTTGCACACAAAGCAATTTAAGCAAGAATTTTGCTGCCTCTATTTCTTTTACTAATAGATAGAATAAGCCATTTTGACTCCCAGGAGAGCCTGAGACCTAGGTATAAGTGGAACCTAAAGCTGTTTGCCTTCCCTTAGAACTGTGGAACCTATGCAGAAGACAAACATGTTTATGTCTGGTACCTGCAATTCCTTGAATGATTTTTAGTCTTTTGCCCTACTTCTTGTGGATGGATCTTTCTTTTATCTACTTCAGAACAAAAACAAAAGGAAAATGTTATGATCCAAAATAGGGACAAATTTGAATTCAGCAGACATCAGTGAGCAATCCTGAAAATCAGGATAAACACACAAGAAAGTAGTTTAAGAGTTTAAGAGACTTGTCAAAAGCCACAAAACAATAAGCAAATACAGTAACTCTATGCTTCAGCATCTGTAAAAAACTAGCTAAGATAAAGGCAGACTACTTTTCACAAGATAAGAAAAGAAGGTGCCATTTTAACAGATGAATTATCCATGACATCAAGGTCTTAGATTGAGAGTTTCATTATTTTCAGTAGTACACCTCATAGATGAAAATTTGGAGAAGCCATACCACCATCTCTCTACCAGAACAGAATCCCCTCAATGGGACATTTAGTCAGATTTTGGCCTTGTGGGTAGACAAAGGAGAGGAATAATTACTCTATGGAGGAAAATGAAACTACTTCTGGGATCATATGCACTAAATAATTTATTTGATTTTTGTAAATATTCTAGGTTATTGAATAAAAACATTTTAAAGCATCAAAATAAACATAAAAATGTGCATTATTTAAAAATATTAAATATGTGTTAAATTATCAAAATGCATTTCAAAGTGACATTATTATCACAGTAAAAAAACATATCTAGTGGTGGGCTTATAAGAAAACATTTAGTTCACATCAATAATCTTGTATTTCATAGAATCATAGCATTTAAATCACAGTATTTAAATATTTTTGCATGGACTTGTAAATATGCCAAGAAACATGAGAGGTAACTGAATTTTAATGTTCCATCAAAAATGGCAACTTTCTAACTAGAAGTTAAATAGGATATTACAAGCTATCTAATTTTTGTTATGTAATGTTTCCTGTTGGGATTTTCAGTGCAACTGTGCAAATTTTAACATATTTTGTCTGAACCATCCAGATACAATAATTTTCCATTTATTTTCACATTAAAATATTTGAATCAAGGAAAAGATTGCAAAATATTCAGACTTGAACAATATTAATACATTTTTCCCTAGTAGTTTGTTTTGGAAGGATCATGGAAAAGGTTCTGGTTTTTAATATGCATGATTTATGAAAATAGCAATAAACTAATGTCATCAACGGAAATCTTTTGAAGCATTAGCTAAGTTATCTAGAAAGGTGAACTTTTTTTTACCATTTCAATCTGAAAAAGGGTCTATCTACCACCACTGTTTTCAGCAACTTAATGGATTCTTGCTTAATGAAAAAAAAAAAAAAAAAGAAAAAAAAAGAAAAAAAAAAAGTGCTGTTTGAGATTGTGTCTTTGAAGAAACACGTGTTCTTTTTAAGCACTCCTAACTTCCGTAGGGTAAAAAAAGAAACTGCACCAGGCTTCTTGAATTACATTTTTCCATACTGAAAGGTGATTTGTGGAAAGGTTACAATCAAACAGTTCTTTACCTTCTCTCACTATGGGTTGTGACACAGTGACAGCTGGTGAGAATGGGGTAAAGATATCTGGAGGGAAATGCACTGAAATCAGTGATTTTTACCATTGGCCTCAGGGGGTCAAAGGTTTCCCTCAAGACTTAAGACTTCTGAAATCCAGGATCCCAAAATCTTGCTCCCACACATAATTTATAGCAACCTGAAATGCGTTGTACCATGCTTATGTAACCAAATTACAGCACAATAAACCTATTATGTATGTATTTTCCTTGTTTTGAAGTTTCTCATTACCTGTGGCTTGCAATAATGGCTCCTCTGTTATCCGTGCGAAGTACAAAGTTGCATAACTCAGAAAATTAAGAGAGCCCTGTGCAATTTATCCCCACTCAGCCACGGCAAAAAAGGCTCTGCACTGTCCCAGGAGAGAACTGGCACTTGGTGTTGGCCCTGTCTTCAATATTTCCTCTCTTTCTAGCCGGGCTGCAGCACGGCACCCTCCTGTCTAGAAAGCCAAGGCACTATGAAGGTGTCAAGTTCATATTGCTACATACCAGTGAAAGGTCTATTTTGGGACACATGTCTTTGTCACTACTGTCACCCCCATTTTTCTATTGTTGCTGTACCTCGTCACAAACGAGAAAGAAAAATGCTGAAAATTAAGAATTTCTAATGTAGCCTGAGCATACCCAGCCAGGAAGAACTTATAGGAAGGGGCCCATGTGAAGGACATTCTGGTTCACTGAGTTCAGAGCTATTGAAAACACGTTGAGTAGTTCCCTGAAAAAAATTGACCAAGTTCCATTTTGAAGATTCTCCAATTACTGCTCTTCTCACAAGAGAGCTGTACCAGAGCTTCATTCCTCTGGTGATTAGAAACTTGCCTGGATCTTCTTTGTTTTTGTTTTTTTTTCCACAGAAATGTCTATATCCTGTAAATTCAATTGTCTACTCCTCCAGTTTAATCCCTGATATGTACTTGAATAAAATAATAATATCCCGTCTTCATTGCAGAAATGCAAATCACTGCTGTCAACTGTCAATAATTTGGACCTTAGTTGTGAAATTAACAGCTGTTCTCCCATTACATAGCTTCTTTACACACAAAATTATTCCAGAACAGAAAGCAAAAAAAACTATTCCACCAAAATTCATCAGATTTAGCTTTTCTGATACCAGATGGTGATTAAAGATGGCAATGAAGGAAACTACTAAAGTCCAGCTTAATATATGATGGACCTCTGTGGAATTAAGCCATAATGTTAAAACAATGCAGTTACCAGGTACTTTGCAGCACATTGTAGATGAATCATCTTTGACTACCAACAAACTCTAGCATATAAATATCTGTAGGCTACAGTTTTTAATTACAGCAATGTGTATTTTAGCCATCACAAACGTGAATGGAGATATCACGAGTATCAGTGTCTTCCTTTAGTCAAAACTTCAACATTTTTCTGACCTTTTACTGCTTCCTCTAAATGTACACATTTCTTTATCGTCTATGAATTTGTCTTATTTTCTACAAGGTATGGATAAATATACTGTATAATGCTTCATTTAATGAGCTTTGAGAGTTTTGAGTGACTTTACCCCACAGATATTTCTGCCATACCATGCAATCTGCTACAGTGATAAACTTTTGGAAGGAAAAGGCATTCAAAGGTACTTAAGGGGGCAGCATAATTTTTTTCCTCACTCTGTAAACTTACTGAATTTTGTATCAATTTCTTCCTAAATACACACTGCAGATATATACTGCTTCATATTTCTTCCTGATCAAAGCCATGTTCTACACCTCTGTGATGTACTCTTACTTCAACTTTTGAAACTGATAAATCCAGCATGCACTTTTTTGCTGCTCATGAGTTGTGCTACTCTGACTTCCCCATTTAAAACCAAGTACCTCTGAAGTGCCCACATACCAAAATCACAGCATTCCTGGGATACCACTTTGCCTTGAGGATGTGAAGACAGGCTAAGACTTGGGGTTGTACAGCCTGGAGAAGGTTTCAGGGATGCAATATTGCTGCCTTCCAGTTCCTATAGGGGACCTGCAAGTGAGCTGGAGGGGGGCTTTTCACAGTGGCATGTGGTGATAGACAAAGGAGGAATGGCTTGAAACTGAAAGGAAAAAGTTTTAGATTAGATATTAGGAAGATTAGATTATTAAGAAGAAATTCTTTACTGTGAGGGTGATGAGACACTGGAACAGGTTTCGCAGTTGTAGATGCCCCATCCCTGGAAGTGTTCAAGGCCAGGTTGGATGAAAGCTGGTCTAGTGAAAGGTCTCTGTCCATGGCAGGGAGTCAGAACCAGATGTTCTTTAAGGTCCCTTCCAGCCCAAACCACTCTCTGATTCTGTGAATCTATGTGCATGAATGAATTTGTTCCATTTTGCAGTTTTGCACTCCATGAATTAAAGCATGTTTCACATTACCCAACAGGGCCTGCTGCCAACAGCATCACCTGGTTTAATACGGAAATGCAAAGATGTATTAAGGGGTGAATGGAACATTAATACAAAGCTAATGTTTGTGAACCTGAGAGTTTCATTCTGAAGGCAAATGTGAAATTTGAGGAAGCCATAAAGGCTGCCAAACCCAGCAAATCCCTCCTCATACACACCTCTTTATACCTGCATTCTCAAGTAGGAGGGTATTCTTTCTTAGACTTCAGTTCTGCAAATGCTCAGACACAGAGAAAATATGTTTCCTCAGAGCATTCTTGCTGTTTTCCTGAAAGTACTTTAGTGTGCAGAGCTAAGCAAGCACAAAGAAATGTGAAGAACACAGACCTTTTAAACACCATCTTAATTCTCCCTTTGCTTATGGCACTGTAAATCTCATGCATACCCTCTGGAGTTAAAATAAAACAGGTGAAAGGGACCCAAATAATAAAATCCACCATAAGAACAAGACCTAAAATGGACATAAAAGTCAAATTCAATAGAAAGTTTATTTTCAAGAAGCTATGCACCACAGATCCTCTATACAACACCTCAGGGTGCAAACATAACACAATTTATATAACATTAGCATGACAGACAACCCCTACCCCTGGCTGCTGTGAAAAGTCAACAGGAAATGAGCCACTTAGAAATCTTTTTCTCCTTTCTTAATAGATCTCATAATAAATCAAATGTATCTTGCATTGAAATCCAGGCCCCACTGAAAATATCTAGCAAAACTGACACTGATTTTAAGATACAAATCACAATACCTTAGTTGATGTGATTTAACAGCCAGAAACAGCCACTGCAAAGTGCAAGACAAAGCACATAAACAATAGGCCCTGCCCTGGCAAATAACTGTAGTGTTTGGACAAATATGTTCAGGATTTAATTTATTTTGGTTCACTTAGAGATGATCAGTCCCAGTCCTCAGGTAAAACTAACCTTGAACCTGTTTTAGTAGTCTGGGAGAAAAGTATTATATTCTTCAGAAATGGATGTAGTAAATATTATACCATTCATACTGAGAAGTAATTTCCTTCTCCTACTTTAAACTTCCCCTTGAACACAGAATCCTACACCCAGAAGAAGGCTACAGGATGTCTCTTCAGTGCTAAGTTCTGTGCATTTGTATCTGATGAAGGTTTTTAAGAAGTTTGTCTGCTCTTCATAAAGTTCTATGACTTTCATCAGGCACCAAATGTTTTCAAATTCATCTGTGTCCAAAACAGACAAACAGAAAAGGATGTAGCTTTATTTCTTCTTATTGGAGACTTTAAATAAACAGATATAATCTGTCTATTGTTGAATTGTAAAGAACTGTCTGTTAAGAGTGGCCTTCAGCATGCTATATTGAGAAACTTAGAGAACATGTAACTTATTAAGCTCCATTTTTTTAAATACAAGGATTCTGCCTCACCTTCTATAATTCCCGTAGAATAGAAACCATCAAGAAATGCAAAAGTTTCCCAAAATGCCCTGTTTGAGGGAAAAAAAGTGATTGAAGTAAAATACATCATCTAAGTGTTTCATGTGTGCTTTCCTCCACTACTAGCAAAGAATCAAAACTGTAAAAATTCAAGTGCTAGGTCAGTTTAACATTTTGACTACTATCATTAATTTTCAGTTCTGTGGAGAAATGTTTTAACTACAATAGAATGTTGCATCTGAAGTCATGCCTTTTCATTTACTTTATTACCCATTTAACAATGTCAATACTTAGACTATCAGAACAGGCAGATAAAGAGGATGGGAAACTTGAGGAGAACATATATCTTTATATATAAGGATATATATGAGGTGTATATATATATATATAAGGTTTAAGGAGCCTGTGGCTAGTGTGGCAATTGCTAAAGAACTTATAGGAAGAGAAAGGGAGAAGAAGCGGATGGTAAGCTTTAAAAGGGAAGAGGTTGATGTGAGATGGAATAAGGTTGGTGAAGTGACACTTGGCAGTAGCTTCTAGTGAAGGAGATGGAATCAAAACCACCATATGAGTAAGTCTCAAACTTCCCAAGCTAGAGCCTTGGGGAAGAGTGGCTGGAAAGCTGCCCAGTGGAAAAGGACCTGGGGGAATTTGTCAACAGCAGATTACTGGAGCCAGCATATGCCCAGGTGGCCAAGAAGGCCGATGGCATCCTTGCCTGGGTCAGCAGTGGTGTGGCCAGCAGGACCAGGGCAGTGACCGTCCCCCTGTGCTGGGCACTGCTGAGGCCACACCTCCAATCCTGTGGTCAGGTCTGGGCCCTCACTTCAAGAAGGATATTGAGGGGCTGGAGCATGTCCAGAGAAGACAGTGGAGCTGGGGAAGGCTCTGGGGCACAAGTCCTGTGAGGAGCAGCTGAGGGAGCTGGGGGTGTTTAGTCTGGAGGAAAGGAGGCTCAGGCTATAAGCAATAGAATGTGAGGATATGGCCTCAAGTTGCTCCAAGGGAGGTGTGGATATTGGGAAGATTTTTTTTTTCCACAGAAAAGATTGTGAATCTTTGGAGCACTCTGCTCAGGGAAGTGAGGGAGTCACCAGGCCTGGAGATATTTAAAGGACATATAGGCATGGTCCTTAGGGTCACAGCTTAGTGGTGAATACAGCAGTGCTGGGTTAACAGTTGTACTTTATCATCTTTTCCAATCTAAATTATCCTGAATAGGCAAGGAAGTCCCTTGGAAATAAGTAACTTTTTTCTTTTACCAAAAAACAATGTAGTTATTAAACGTTTTGCTCTCTCAAAATGTGGCTTCAGTAGTAGAAGCTGAAAGTAGAAGCTGTCACAATTTTGAAAAATGTTCTGAACTTAAGATCAGAAATCTATGACTTAATATTTTCTACAGTTTGTTTCAGCTGACTGCAGCATATTCTACTGCAAATTTTAGGACAGGATAAATCATTTCCTAGTGGTGCTTTTTTATAATTTTTTTAAATAGAAAAAGCACACATGACCAGCTAACATTATTAGAGGGCTACCTTGCTCATGACCTTGCAGACACTAATGTAGCAATCAGACAGGGAGAAGTTCCCCAACCAACTGATTCATAGTCATCTGCCCACTCATCCTCCAATATATCCACAAAAGGAAACAAAGAACAAAAACAAACAAAGAAAACAAAAACACCAAACACAAAAAAAAACCCAAACAAAACACAAAACAAAAACCCATACACAAACATACTCATGGAATGAAGGTATGCAAATTTAACTGGCATGAAGCTGAATGCTTGGTGGAGAATGCAGAGAAGAATAAAAATGTATTTTGAATAAACAGGGAGGAATACAATATAGTAGGAATACAATAATCAAGAGGGATCACTGGGAAAATATTAACATTCTAGAAATTTCTGAATCTGTGTCTTGTAGGGATCTCAGACTCTGCCCATGAACAGCTGAATGAAAGTTCTAGGAGAAGAGAATGAAGATGAGCTGCTAGGAATACAGGTGTGACATAAACCACACAGAACCAAGGGGCAGTAAGCTGTGGCTCATTTCATTGAATAGTACATAGAGTGAGAAGAAAGACATTTCCATGTTGTTTGGTAAGTTAGTTCAACAAGACAGAGAATGTGAAGATCAGTGACCCTGTGGATCTGAGATGAGGTCATGGTAATTTGCCATAAATGAGAAAGCTATGTGTTTAGAGAGAAAATGGTAATCTCTGGTTCATTGTTATAAATTTGTCAAAAGGTATAGGTTTTCACTGTAATTAGCATTTCTGATTAGTTACTTGATCCTTCCTTCCAGTTAGTGCTCAAATACTAATTGCTGTGCATTGTGCAAAAGTTCACCCCATGCAAACAAGGGTGTACACCTGAAAAGTAAAATAATGTGATTTGTAATGAGCTGTCCTGGGAATCAGAGAACACAAAAGTATCTCTCTTCTGTGCCTTTGAGTTCAGCAAAGTCCTTATCAGACACTCCACATAATTAAGCTTCTGCATCTTTGAACACAAAACTCAGCATAATTGGATCCTTGTGTTATGCAAAAGTTTCACTGCCAAGCCAGGAAACACAGCTCACGCACTGTGAGCGGTGTGACAAATAACACTTGACAAACCCAGATTAGTCAAAGTAAATAGTTTTGAAGCAAACATAGTTTGCAACCACTTCTTCAGCAAGCTGTGAAGAATGAATGTATTCATTAGCAATCTAATGGTCAAGCCTAAGTACACTGCAGGTTAGTATAGAGATCATTTCCATAACAAGGTCATTTAGAACTCCCTAGCCTCATGTTTGTGTAGCTCTTGTCAAATCTAGAGTTGAGGAACTGGGCTGGAAAATTTGATTTGAGAATGTGAAAAGATTCACAGTGGGAAATGCAACTCAGAAATCTATTCTTTCAACTACATCCTCACTAAATGCTGGTTAACTTAAGTGGTCCTGGGACTCCTCCTTATTAGATTCTAATTGGAGGAAGTGCTTGCTTCACTGTTTCATATAATACAGCTGCACATCTATTGAATTTTCTGGACCAGGTTTTAATGAACAACTCTTTGGCATATAATTTTTTGTTTGTTTGTTTCCTCCTAGCTAGGCTTTTAGGAAGAATAGAAGATGAAAGGATTGTTATTCTTCTTCTTCCACAAAATTTCAGTTTAAACCCACTAAATTGATGTGTCCCAATTTCTGTAGATTACATTTTCCTGGCAATAACCCAGAAAGTAGGGAATAAGATTGTTCTGGGTCTGCTGAACAGAGGAACATTCAAAAAAATCCCACTTGTTTGCCACAGAACACATTCAGCCACATTAAGTACATCCAGTACAAATAGAAATGCAAATATTGCAAAAGCAATTGCTGTAGAAGAGAAAGGGTGTCAGTGCATCAGAACTGCAGAGAGTACAAGTTAGGACCAACTGTCCAAAAATTGCCCCTTTGTGTGGTACTTGTTTTGCATGAGCTATTGTTCCCAATGGTTTAAGACAATGCCAGAGGTACATCCTGTTGATGCACAGGGTTGACCCTGTGAGATCACTAGGAGTTAAGCATTCAATCCATGTTTTGATGTAGCCTCTTGAAGTTTTGACATTCACTTTATCTCATTTCAAAGACAAGGAACTGGTTATACTACACTCAATTTCCCAGTCAAAATACCCATTGTCCCAATCAGTTCCCTTTAGAAAAATTGTGTACCTTCCTTTTCAAAACATAAAGAACATATTTGAAGTTACATATTTATTCCAAGAAAAATATCCAGATGCCCAAGAATCAAATCCTACAAATATTTACAATCAGGGTAGCTGCATTAGTAGTAAGATTACCAGGAAGGGTGAACAGCAAGTGTTTGGAGCAACATATCTCACCTAAAATCTCTCAGTAATAGAAATTTGCATTTAGACATCAGATTAAGATAAACTGGTTTGTGACAATACTCAAAAAAACCACTGTTTTGAGCACCAGGTAGCTCTCCTGGTGTTTTAATTGAATTAAATATTTTGTTTGACCAGAAATATTGCATTTGTTCCTTTTAAAATTTTAGGTACTGTAGCTTCGAAATATCATCACCATTTTATCTCAAAGTTGAAAAATAACCAAATATTTGGGAAGGGCTGAAATGATTTAATTAATTGGGCCTGAGCTCACGAACTGTTCTATGCAACAGTTTGTTGCAGAAAGTGCATTATTTTAACAGATTAGTATTTTCTCTGGAAGAGTTCAGTCCATTTTGTTTCTGCCACTATTTGAAATGTATTAGCAAAATACACCCTCCTCTGTTTCTGTATGGCAGGTACATTTGCACAAGGTTTATCCACACATCCCCAGTTGCTAGTGACAAGAGACAAAGCATAAATTTGACTGGACAGAATCTTTGCTTGGAGTTAGTTATCAGCAATAATGTAGAAGTGCATTTTTCTTCAGTCTTCAAGTACACTCAGAACAACTTTCTTCCTAAAATATTTGATCCATCTACAGTTATAGTGGCATCTCTATAATAGTCTGGGGCTCAGAAGGGGACTCCAGCCTATACAAAATACAAATAGGTATAAATCACATACAGGAACACTGAATCACATCCATAGAGCCAAAGAAAGACAGTGGAAGAAATCAGTTGTGAGAAGGAAGTCCTTTTTGTCAGAAGACAAAAAGCTAGTACTTCAGTTTTCCTCATTTTGTTAAACTCTGGACTGTAGTTTTGATTAACCTTGCAACAGAAACCTGAAGGAATAGCTTAATATTATTTTTCCTCATAAAAAGGAGATGTGAACTCTTTCACAATCCTCTCCCTCTTCTTGGTTTCATATGAATGTGACAGCTTGGTCTTTGTCATCCTTACAGATGCAGAACTAATAATGGCTGCACTGCTCTAGACTTGTAGAATTGTAACACAGTAGAAAGGTGTCTTCTTTTGGTAATACCTGGAATGCTTTACTCTGATTAAAGTTTAATTGAGTAAAAATTTTAGAAACAAAAAAATGTATTCAACAAATTTAATATGGTATCTGTCTTTTGCACTGCCATTGTGATTGCTGTAGTCACACTCAACCTCACATCATTCAAAATTTCAAAGAAACATCAACTAATACACGGCCAAAACATACTTGCACATTAAATAATAGAAGTGAGAAAGGAAAGAATAACCATGGTGTCCGGCTGAGCGTTATGCAGTGTGTCTGTCAGCAGTTCCATTGCTGTGCTACTGTACCCAGGGGAGTTCTCTGCTTGGCCTTCTCTCATTCTCCAGTGCATTTCTTTCTCCCCAAACTATTTTCCTGAGCTTCACTTCCTGGTCCTGCATTGCAAAAGCACATGTTCTCATTAGCATTTAATATTTGACCATATGTTTTGACCCTCAGAAGCACGGGTCAGAAGAGAGACAGTGACACTCTAACAACATCTCTGTTTACTTTGTCATTCTGGAAGCATAAGATGATGACATTATCCCAAAAATCCATAAAGTGACAAAGACATTTTCCCCAAATTGTCTGAACAATAAAATACCATTGCATATATTTCAAAAGCAAGAACCCTCTTGCTCTGCTAGCTAGGGTAATGCTGTTACTATAATCCAAAATAAATATTTGAAATTAATCTGACTAAGAATTTTGCTTTGACAGAAATGAGAGTAAAAGACAGAGATGCTGAGCATTTTTAGGGAAAAAAAGCATCTGACTTTTTAAAAAAATCTATTTCCTGAAGTCACATAGTCAGTCAAAATTCATCCTGGGTAAACCTCCATTGCTCAGAGAAATTAGACCATTAGGCAATGATGTTTTAGAACACTCCATTTTATTGTTACTACAGAACAGATAAAGGATTTCAAAGCATGTGGCCAAAAGCAAATATTTTTTTAACCTGTTGGCAGATTGCAACCTTTCCTTTATGATATGTGTAGACTTTGAGCAGTGTTCTATATGTTTGCCACCTTGATTTTAGATTGTAATGCAACATTACCTTCAGAATAATAAATGAATATTAAAAGAAATGTAAAGAATACATTTTGTGTCATTCTCTTTAAATAATACCTAAAAATAGATTACAATAACTCTTCGGGATGTTATGTGCACCAGCGGCTTCCTTATGTCAGTGGACAATTTTCCCCACAGAAAGGGAAATTCCAGTACCAACAGCTTTGGATACACCTAGTGCTATTTTTATGAGGCTATAAACAAAGCAGAACTTTGTAGACTGGATAATAAAATGTTTGTATATCAATATGGATCGTTTTTAACTTTCCTTATACACAGTGATATAGATCCATCAGGAAGAGGTGACAAAAAATCAAAAGGAACTCTAAGAAACTCAAGGGATGGCACCTGTAAACTCTTTGTAACTGCGAAGTGAGGATACCAATATCAAAAGAACAGTTTCGAAAGGTGTTGGATTTTTCTGTGTTGGTGGTTTGGTTTTGTTGTTTGATTAGTTGGTTTTGGTTTTGGTTTTGGTTTTGGTTTTGTATATCAGCTGTCAAAGAGAAGGTTTTCTTCTTAGAGAAGTGATGAGAATCTTCCTGCTATGTTGACACCTTAAGTTTTAGCTTTCATATTTTCCAGATTCTGTACTGCATTAGTACTATGACTCTGAACTTCATACAAAGAGTTAGCAAGTTCTCCTCATAGGTTAGGTAGGTAAAACAATCCTTTTCCAGACCGAGAACCAAGGACACCATATAACTGAGGAGAGCAATCTGGGAGGATGCAACTTCATAACCTGAAGCTGTAAATGGGCAATTAATTCCAGTACATAAATGAACCAAAACTTATAAAAGTGTGAAAACTCATGACTCGGAGTCCATCTTGGTTGGAGCCATGGCCGGGGTCTTGTACTGCCCAAGGTGTATCCTTTGAAGGCATTTTAATAAATACCTACTTTATTCCTTTAACAGTGTTTAGCCTCTGTTCCAGGTAACCTCTCAATGCATCAATGCCACCTTCTCATGCAAGCACTGCTGAGGAAGAACAATTTGTTTTGGTCTTAGCACTTACTGGGGATTTGAAAGTAAGTAAAGTTAACAGGGAAGAAAAACACAAGGATTATTATCCTCTAGGTTCAAATTACACTTATTTCTGGTTGAATGGAGTACAAGAACTGCCAGCTAAAATCCAATATGGATTTTGCTACAGCAACAAGAGAACTTTTTCTTTCCACATGATGGATGTCCTGTTGTGTATAAGGATTTGAAGGAGAGGAAACAGGAGACTGTACTCACTGACATGAAGAGGAACTTTGGACAACATGTCCTACGAGCTCAGTCATCTTCTACCTCCTACCAGTAAAACCCTTCTGATGATTTTCATGAGTTCTGGATCCTGTACAGAATGATGAAGTGGCAAACCAGGAAGTGTGAAAATTCAGAGCCACTTATATTCAGCAGCTAAAACCTGTCACTCAGGAGGTAGGTCCTCACCTTCAGTTAAAACTGGGAGATTTCCACCACAGACCTTCTACTGTAATACATGCCAAAGGGTTGAAAAGCAATCAGTTCAAAAGAATCAGTGCATTAAAATAACATATGAATTTGACCATTTCCTTGGTCATGTCCACAATATCGAAATTTTTCAGCACAGAGGAAATTCTATTCTTTCTGTTGTGCCCTTGGGCCGGAATATATGTCTTGTATGGCAAGTTGAACTGAAATGCTCCCCATGTGTAGGGCTTCTCTTCTCCTCAGACACATCATAATGTAATAGCATTTATTCTATTCTACATATGGATGAATAATTTGCTGAGACCACAAGGTAATATAATAATTATATGTAAATAGAATATGTGAATATGCTTTAAGAATATTAGTCCTCATTTAAGAAAAAAAAATTAGTAGGAGTCCACTTATCTAGTGAGAACTTACATGTTCTCTGGAAAAATTAGCTCAAGAGTGCCTTTCCCTGCATAAAAATACTGATCAAATCTATTTTGGTACATATATAACAGATTAAACAAAAATCCAGAATGCAGAATAATGAAAAATTTACATACAGTTATTTTTGCTCTAGCAGGAAAGAAAATCCTGCTGTTATGACTACTTGCACAATGACTTAATTGGAAACCTTTAGATTAAGTTGACGTTCCTCTTCACAGTATTATTTTCTTCTGTTTCTTCTACCTCCCCTTTTGGTGAGAATATTCACTATGTATTGTTGGGAAGGGATAGTTCAATAAACTGTTGACGAGCAATGTGCCAGCTCTACAAGCCAGATCCAAAATAATAAATCCCTATCCTTCATTTGGTCAAATTATTTTAGGCTTACAAAAAGATGTCTGAGCTCTGTCCTATTCTTTTTTATTTTTAGGGCAAAGCAGTGCTTTTTCAGTGGATTTTCATCCTTGTTTCAAAGCTTTTCACACCTCTGGGATCTCACTCTTCAGGTCATCTGTGAACCAACACTCAGCAAGCCCCCAGCACTTCTTGACTCTAACACTGCAGGAATGCTCCCAGTAATATGCGAATGAAGGATACAAATTATTTGAAGATCTCTTGGATGGTTTGCTAATAAGTAATACCATGGGAATAGTTACAGATGCTTATTTGAATTGGCTTTTTCCATGAGGTTTCGATCCAGTTCTCTCAAGCCAAATGAGACACAGACATTTTCATTGTTCTGATGGAATTCACAAAATACTTCAAAGAAATATAGTAAGATTTCTCAGGAATTGGCAGAAAATTCAGGGTTTGAAAAAGGACTTTGTTGGTAAATGTAATGCTGAGAGAAAATATGTAAGTGTAGCACTTTTTTTACCCATACACTTCACTTTGCAGAATGCACCAACTGGCTCCATCCGTCAGCTGTCAGCTGTTTGTTCTATTGTGCTTGGAACAAAACCATGACTATGCTACGACAGCTGTAGAGTCCTAAAACTGCAAGCAGAGTCTGCTGAGTCCACTAACATGCTGCAATCATTGCTACAGAGCACAGGAAAAGGAAAGCAGATGTTCCACAGCCATTTACATTGACATCATGATGGTTTGTGGTCCAGAATATCAATGCTGGCAAATTTCCAGCACACAGGTCATTTCCTTAACCTCAACAATGTTCATACTCTTACCTAATTCATAGGAAATATGAGCAAGTAAAAATCAATTAGTGTTTGTTCAGGGTTTTTTCTAGATTTCACTTACCTTTTTTCCTGACTCTCAGGAACATACATACAGTTACAAATAGGGAAAAGTCCTGCCTCGATATTAGCGTCCAGAGGCATGAAATGGACATTAAATGAATCAAATGCAGCTGTTGGTATGAATACAGAGCACTCCTCTAAATGCATGCGACTTCGAACACTTGTGAACATTTCACAGGTTCTTTCAGGATACTACCACCTCTTGCACTGCAAGAAAATGAAGCATGCGACGTATATTTGGTCAAGCAAGATACTATCTGAAAAAATCACTCATTTTCTTTTGCACCACGGGTCTAAAATTCAGACATTGTAGTTCTGGCTATCTTGCTTCTTCCTTAAACCCAACTGGCCCTTAGGAACGAAGCTCTAGCTCTCCAGAGGGAGTAGTAGACAAATGAGTGGTGTCTTTTAACCCACTTTTCTTAAAAGTAGCCTCATCAAGCAGTCTGCTGCAACCTCAACTATCTTGGTATTAGAGCATTTGCCCTACCTGCCAAGCTGAATCTATTCACAGCAGACTGTCATTCATCTTTGCCAGTATGACCTATGTAGTTCTGTGGTGATTATCACGTCTTTCTTCAACTCTTTCTTCTCTAGATCTAGCAAGCCAATTGTCTTGATCATTTCCACAGAAGTTATGTTCAAAATAACTTTCCTGTGGCTCAGCTCTCTGCCCCTTCAGTGGGTTCCCACCTTTCAAGATACATGGTGCACAAAACTGTGTGTGAAACTGTCCTAATAGGCATACCAGCACCATTTGGAGCAGAACAATGATTTCATTTGTTTCACTTCCGGGATAATGTTTGCTTTTTCAAAAGAGCAAAACACTCTTTTTACTCCCATTCAACTTGCAATCAACTATTAACCAGTTATTCATTATGCTTGGTGATGTGCAATATTTAACCACAATCAGAGCAGATAATTTTAATTCCTTTAAAAACTGCACTGTTTGGCTCGATCTTGGAGATCAAAGGATAATTTCCAACTACAATGTTTATCACTGTCTGATTTAAAGTGCAACAGCAGATTTTTCAAGACTTCACTGTTTCTATCTACAATATTGTACTTCACATGAAATTATTCATTTAAAAAGTCATTCTTCATTAAAAAATTCTCTACTTGATTTTGATTCAGAACCTGACAACTTATTATTGTTTTATTTTCTGTTACAGTGATTTCATACTAGCTATCTACTATTATAGGATTCTCTTATTTCAGTTCCACAGGGATAAATATACTCTATAATCACGAAAATCTAATGTAGCTTCTGTTGTTTTTTTTCCATGCTATGTGAAAGAAATCCAGCTGTTGGGAAGATGCTGGAATCTCTGAAGCAGCTTATTAAAGTCCTAGTTCACACCAGACCATTTCTAAGTACATCAGTGCAGTTCTCACCTATCTAGTCCAGCTGAACCGTATGAATTGCTTGTCCATCCTCACCCACTCTACAGCATAGTAAGCATGCTATAACCCTGCTCTGTTTGTAAGGTAAACATAATTTGAGAATAAATAGTTATAAATATTGAGACTGTTGTATTAGGAAAAACCCAAACAAACTAAGAATCCTAGAAAAACACACCTGTCTCCTGCCTTACCACTAGGCCACAGCTGTGCTCCTGTTCAAACTAGAGCAGATATGTAGTTTTGAGATCTGTCTGATTCTGCTCTTACAAATCCATAGACTTTTTCTAATTACCAAGTCATCCCACTCATACATTTGAGAGCACCTTTGACTGTTTGAAACATGCATCTGATATCTAGTCACCAACCTTAGTCTAGAAGATCTCCCGTTTACAACAGTGAAATGAAAGTAAAGCTGTATTTTATTCTCTTCGGGAATGCTCAAAATATGTCAGTGGCAGGAGTGTAACTTGCCTAGTACAGATGAAGTAAGTTAACCACTCCTCCCATCACAAAGAAATTGCACTGTAATGTCATTGTCTGATAGTGGCTAGAAAATGGCTGAAAAAGACACACAGTCTTGTTCAAATGGGTTGCTTCCCAGTTCAATGAGGAAGTGTGGATAGCTTCCTGATCTCTGCAAGGATGTTTTACATTCCATGATAGCTCAACAGCTGAAGCCTTCACACAGCTCAATTGGTAAGCCAGCAAAATTACATGAGGCTGCATCCCTAAAGTGGAAACTGGCAGAAACTGGCTTCAAGCAGATTCATCATTACAGAAATTTTCCTTTTCACAATTAGTAAAATTTTTCCCAGCTATAGGTACATTCAGGTCTTTTGTCTCCACAATTTCTCCTCCTGTGTATCTACAACCATAAAATGTCACTGTTCAAGTAGGATAATATCCCCTTAGCTGTTCAGTGTATTTATTTGCTGCTTGTTCACTGCATGAAAAGTGTACGGCCATCCTGAGCTATACTCATATCACACTTTCTTCCATTCATAGCATTGAAATCTACCAATTTCATTTGCCCTTATGTATAGAGTTCTTAATGACAAAACATCTTTCTATATTCTTCTATTACACTTGGCTTGCAAGTTAGGGTTGTGCCACTATAAAATTACATGGTGTGAACAGCCTGCTAGCATTCCATAAACAATAAGTAAATCTATAAACTCTATAAACAATAAGCAAATAACCATATCTCCCAATTTCACGTTTCTCCTCAGTTTAAGCTCCTATTACGAGACTAAGTTGCAAATAAATAAGGCACATATAAATTCATAAAAATATTATGTAGAAACAAAAGAATCATGGGAAATATCTGACTGCAATAGAGGCAAACTGTAGAAGTAAAAAAGATTTTATAAGCCATAGGGAAAGCCAGCTATACATCAGGTCCATCCAATAGAAAAACTGTCAATCACCATAAAAAGAGTTGATCAAACATTAAACCAAATTTGCATCCTAAAGACCTCTGGTACAAGCATGTGAACTTTGTTTCCATGCAACAATGCCCACAGCTTTGACGTGTTGGGTATCTCTAGAGTTTTTATGATCAGTTGCAACTTTTGATTGGGCATATATGGTTTAGGGGATTTTTGAAGCCTGGGGACACGTGTGGCAAACCATGGCAGAACTCTCCAGAAGCCCATTCTTGCTCTTGCAATTAATGTAACTGCCCTCGGTGTTTTAGGTCAGATGTCCTAAGTGAAATCAAAACAGTAAGAAATTTTTATTTCTTACAGCAATGATAATAAGGCAAGTAATTAAGTCTATTAATTCTACAAATACTGCTGTCACCAAGCACATGATATAATTGCTCTTTAAAGATGTGTCACTTTTGTCTATATTAAGTGGGAAAAAAGTCACCCTTGCTTGACAAAAATATGCACGTTTTTTAAGTTATTACATATTTCTTCTCAGGATTTGGGAAGCTGTCATGCAGTCTGCTCTGGCTTGGACAGAGAAGACATCCCTAGAGCAACACTGCTGGTTTTGCTGTACACGAGAGACGAATTTCAACTAACTGAAAACTACAGAAAACCAGCTGTATTGCAACTGTATAAAGCATACTGGGTTTGTTTTTGCCCCCCCTCCCTGTCACAGTACCGCCATGGATCTGTTATTAGTGTGATGGAGTCAAATGCATTCCACCCTCTGGAGAACAACCTCCAGAGCAAGGCAGAGTTACTACAGGCTGGGGCAAATGAATTCTGCCTGCTGCTTAAAGGTGCTGCTCATTTGTAGCCAAAAAAAAAAAAAAANAAACACACACTCCAAAATCATAGGCAAGTAGGCTAGTTTCCTCCTTTCATAAAAATTTAAACTTGCATTATGTACATTATGTAAAAATGCAAAGTTTATTTACAGTAAACTTCTGAGACATAGAATGATGACTGGAGTAAGTCCCCTTTCAATGTACAATCTCCTGTTGTTACACACTAATGTAATGGATAATTAAGGGTTAACGCATACAAAAGCCTATTGTTCCTGAGCTGTGATCAGCCGTAGTCACCTGGCAGTCAAAATTGCCTCTGGAGAAAATGCAATGATGTCAATTAGATTTTAAAGAGCCAGAGTGCTGGGTGTGCCTCCAGGAGTGTTCCATGCTGGACCACGTGTGTGTTTCCAGCCTTGTAACCATCTGCACTTGTTGCACTTGAGTTCACACCAGGATCAGCTGGGCATGAGCCAACTGTGTCCCTTTCAGATGGTACTGAGCATTCCACTGAGGATGCTCAGACTTGAAATGATCTAGGACCTTGCCCTCCCACATGGGCACCCAGACCCAAGCACTCGGTGTTTCACCCTCCACAGTCACTTAACTCCTTAGCACAGACAGAGACTTTGGTTTACTCTAATGGGGTTTGGTTAAGCAACCACTCAGACTAGTGAGTAGCTGTGTGAAAAAGTTTTCTAAAGTCAGCAAGGCTTCTTCATGACTCACTCCTCACCATCCCAGTGTGAACAGTCCTTATTTGGTTGTGCACTTTTTAATGGTTGGGTTGCTTTTTAATGATTCCAAAGTCAAAATCTGCCATGTTGGAAAACTCACTGTAACTTGCTTTGTGCAACACAGAGCCTGAAACTCTGCTCAAGGAAGGAAATTTTCAGTGAAAGAGAACCTCAGTGGTATAATCAGATTTACCAACAAAGTGATGTTATTGTCTTTTTACTCAGTTACTGGAAACCAGACAGGACAATAGAAAGGGACCCATCCCACACCTGGAGTATCTGCTGAGCAGCAAACAGCTTCCAGATATTAATCATTGATGGGAATCAGGAATCATTTGAATAGCAACAATAATATGATGAAACCTGACAACTTCCAAGGAAATGGTGTACAAATTTTTTTACCTGTGTTACCACATACACCTGGTTGTGGTCTTCTGCAATTTCATGATCAAATTATCTAAAACACAGGAGATGAATCAAGCTTCTGCATTGATCTTATATTGACTACATTAACATTCAACCTCTCACCTTCTGTACTAGAGCCTAACACCATGGAGGTAAGCCTGTAATTCCTCTGGAGTTGATTTACTGCTTGTCAATTTATGACAAAATCTTGTATCAACTCTTTGGTATTCCAGGGCCATTGAATTTTTGTACAGAAGTAGGATTTTTCAAATGCGGATAAATACAAAATTTTGGTTTTGTCACTTATACTCCCAGCACTGTTTTCCAAAAACTTCTAGAAGTCCATGAGGCTCAGCACTGGTCAAGTCCTTCAAACCCTGTTCTCCATACTAACCGAAGTCCAAACTCACCTTGCTGTCCCAGCATGTACAGACCCTTGCACACCATCAGGATGAGTCAGGAGGAGCCTCAGACATAGACTGCTCCTCAGTTTGGGATACAGTCAGTGGGGACAGACCGAGTTCAGCATGCCTCCCATGTTGTCACAGCTTCTCTGCCTGTCCTTGCAGCACCAGTATGTGCTTAGTCTTTTTTAGGTGGGACCCTGCAGCTTAATTATAGGTTTCTGCTGCAGGATTACAGTCTGAGGTTGCCTTAGTGCAAGTGCTAAGCCAGGGGGTTCCTACATGAAGTAATATGGTTTTGCCAAGACAAGATGTATGCAGTGTTCTAGTTTACATCTTGTTACAGTCATTTAAAGACAGTGTTGAGACAGACATACAAATAGATGTGGACAGCCAACTACAAAATGTGAATTCACAAATGAAAGCTGACTATGGGAGGTTATGTAACTTTTCCTACTCAGCGAGGTTTCGAATCCCATTGCAGTGAAATGCAGCTGACTGACCTCTGGCCCTCTTCTCTTCCCCATGTCCCATTGCTTTTGGAGGACAGCAAGACTTCATGAAACTGAAGGCTGTGACTTTTATTTAAATGAAATACAATTCAATTACTGCATAGACATTTTTGAGAGATCCACATGTCTGTTAGCTGGAGGAAAGAGACACCTTATCATTAACAAAAGGACAAGACATGGGTGTGTCTGAAGGTCACACAAGTAGGTAACATTTACAGAAAGGCCATTTCCTTTATGGTTCATTGCTCAAGATTATTCTTATAAAAACTTATCTCCATATCTGCAACTTTTCCCACCAGATGTCCCAATTAAACTGTTGTAAATACAAAGTAATTAGAGAAACAAAGCAAAGCAATTATAGGAACTGTGAAAAGATGGTACATCCACAAGTTGAGATGTGTTAAGCTTGATTGCTTAATTATTAATGACATAGATATGCTCATTGTCATCACATTGTTTGTGCTGAATCTGAACATCTAATCCCTTCCTCGGGCCTTTCCTTCCCTAGAGCAGTGGGATCTTGCTGAAAAATAGCTCAATGCAGCTTGATCCAGCCAAACAGGAGAGAAGATCTGGCTTGTCTTTCTCCTGAGAAGAGCTGACGCAATGCCTAGGGGCCCTGACATGACCCTGGTGCCCAGGCAAGAACTTCTGGAAGGTTTTACCATCATGCAGCCTGTAAAAATGACACGTAGCCCTGTATCACAGGTGCCAAGGTACTCCTTTGAAGAGAGCCCTCTCAGGGGTAAAGTCTATAGAAATGGACTGAAGAAGCCAGGGAAGTTCTGAATCAGATTGCGCCTCATGGGACTTAGCTTCAGAAATTGCAATGCAAAAACCAAAACATTTTACTCTGCAGAGATATTTGCTGTGTTTGAATTTTATTTTTAGTTAGTCAAATTGAATAACCAGATAACAGCACAAAAACAATCATGTCCTGCAGATCCTGGGAAAACAGGTCTATCCTGTTTGGTAGGACATTAAATACAATATTGTGTAATTTTACAAGTGACCCAAACAAAACATTTCTCAGGAATTTTTGCCAATAATTTTTGCTTGATATCCACCCTACTGGGTAGAAAGCAGCCAACATCTAATAACCCATACTCACTCCATAATCTAATAGCCCTTTACTCACTCCCCATGCACAGTGAGAGACATTAGGAAATGCAGACAGCTTAATAAACAAAAGGATGGGATGGAGGTGGAAGGAAGTGTTGCACAGGCTCACCACCAGCTGCAAACAGATTGATGTCCAACCAGTTTCCTTTGTTTGTCCCAAATATCCCTTTGGAGAATTCAGGTGAATTGTCCTGGATATGTCCCTTCCCCACCACTTTTCCACCTAGCTTCTTCCATACAGTGTGAGAGCTAAGTGTGAGCAGAGAAAGTCTTCACATTGTAGGGATACACTTCACCAATACCCAGAGCATGGGGGTAGAGCACCATACATACTGCTATGAATAAATTAAATCTATCCCAGATAAAACCATAACATTCACAACAATATCTGAGCAGTTCTTGACTTGTATGAACTCTGTGGTCTGCATTCAGATTGGGTAGAATTCAGCTGAGCCTTCTGCCCAAGTCAAATGGCCAGGACAGTGATCATTCGCTACTGAATCATTCATTTCTACTTCACGTTTTCATCCTAGCCATGCTCAAAGGAGACACTGGTATTACTTTTTATTTAAGTATTTTTCTCTAGAACTCAAAAAGACTGGTGTTTATCAATGAGTTCCGTATAGGACATATTTTAATGAAGCATTCCTGATCACAGCAGGGTTATTCTCCTTAAAAATGTCACAGTATAAATTTTCTGTGGCAATGTTGTAATCTTCTTGAAGGAATGTACATTTTATCTTCACCATGTGGCTACAGCATCTTCAATTACTGGCAAGCTTGCAGCAGAAAATTAAATGCAGCATAGAGCTTGTCCTTTTTCATTGGGCTCTTGTGTTTAAGCTCTCTTTTTTAGTTTTGCTCATGACCCAGTTAAAGATATATGTCAGTTGCTCAACAGTCCATCAGCTCTGAAGCCCTTCAGATTCCTCTTGTGTCTATGAAGAAAATAACTAGTCCCACACACTAGAGTCATGGAGTTCAAAGTGTTTTAAACACATCCTCATCTCCTGCAACCCAAACCCTGGTCCAGATCCAACTTTACTACCATAGTCAGACATAAAGGTAGCTGTTGAGGAAAAAAAAGTGAACCTACTCTTAACAATAAAATGTTCGGAATTTTAAATCAAACCTTAATATTTGGATATGGAATTATTTTCTGTAAGGTGCAAAAACATACAGAAATCATCACATGTGGGTAACTAGGCTGTTTTGTATAATAGGTGACAGCATCATTCTTTAGCAGCAGTTTCAGACATTGCTGTGTACTTAGTCGTCTCCTGCATAATTCAGCTGTGTGAGATATAGATCATCTTTCTCTGAAATGAAATTCTTTCTGATTGCATTGGTCAGAAGTACATTAAATACAAGTTAATAACTCACAAACACTTCCATATGCATTCAGCTACACCCATAAAGCTCTCCTAATGTGAGAAATGTCAACTTTTTTTTCCCCCATTTTTGCAGATTTCCTTTTGGATAAGAGGTAATATGGTCACAAAACTTCACACTCTGAAATAAAAACCATAAACCAGCCTGTGGACTGGTGGCCTGTTTTCAAGCCTCAAAAACTATCCAGTGGAATTCAGTGGAGTGAAGCTGGGACCATTGCTGGTGTCAGGGGCCAGAGAGGCTACGGCTGCCCTGCTCTCTCAATGCTTCATGCAGCTCTCTCAGATTGCACTAGTACAGCAAGAGGTCTAAGATAGCTCCATATTTGCTAGGGAAAGCTCCTCTCTTTTCTCTGAGAGCTTCACCTACTCCTGTAAGCTATGTTCTAGATCTATTTTTCAAATGTAAAGAGATTCTTCTGAAAGGCAAACCCATTTGGTAGAAAAGGGACAAAGGTGCCTGATGTCCTCCTAGTTCTAGTGGGCACTTTTTAAAGAGCTGTCTCCTGATCTCTGTAAAAACAGCAAAAACCTCTGAACATTTACTGAACTGGGCAGTGCTGTTTATGCTCCCTGTGTAATGGCAGAGGTTTCAGTGAGACAGTGCTTGCACCCATCTCCTCCTCTCTGCCTCTGCACCTACTGATGCAGGCAGGCAGCCAAAGGGTTCTTGCAAAATGCCTTTGTGTATAAGGAACATGGGAAAAGCGCAGTGTGAAGTGATTACACAGTAACTGTACCGATAAAGTTACAGAAAGTGAACTTCCCTATGACCCTGTGGTTTCACTACTGGAGTAATATGAAAAGAGTGAGACAAAGTTGGCTGCTAGCTGTAATGTGACATCAACAGGGAAGTTACAGGAAAGATTTGTTTAACATGCTTTCATTTACTTCTTAAAGTAGTGATGACATTACCCTAACACCACCAAAAAGTGAGTCACATGTGTAATTTCTGCTTGGAGCTATCAGGATCTATAAAAGGGTTTTCAGCTCCCATCTCGGAAGATCGAAAGTCAAACCCTTTCTGCTGCAGCAAGGCTCCTCAACAAGATGGGCACCATGCACTTCCTCCTGCTTTGTGCTATCATCTTATTACCTGAGACTCCTGCTTTTCCAGTACAACCGAGACCAATATCACGGAGCAGCATAGACCTTGGGAAAGTAAAGGTATGTTACATGGGGGAAATGCAACTACATGAAGAATAATCTGATTTTTGATTCTGTTTCTACATTCCTTTCCTACCTGCTTATACTATTCTCATCTTACATTGCAACAACAGATTTTGCAGATATGATACAAAACAGTTTAAACTTGCTCACCAGCTTAAGCCTCCTTAGACTAACTTAAAAAGGAGACCAGGTCCACAATGGTAAATAAAAGGGAACATGAAATTTTAAAAATAAGTCCAAAATTTGATGTGTATTGCTTTAGAAGGCTGTAGATTTGAATGCTCAGCTAAAACTAGACGTGGATGATGCAGGACATGAAACAATTCAACCAAATGTCAAATGCAATTATCAAAACATCACAGATATATGTATTAATTTTTATTTCCCCTCTCTTCTTCCAGAAATATCTTGATCAATTCTTTCCAATTTTTACAAAAACACAAAACTTAAGCATAGAAGAAAGGATTAAAGAAATGCAGAAGTTTTTCCATGTGACTGTAACTGGAAAATTAGATGTAGAAACTGAAAAAATAATGAACATGCCCAGATGTGGTATGCCCGATGTAGCAGAATACCAAACATTTCCTGGGACTCCAAAATGGGAGAAGACACATTTAACTTACAAGTAAGTGGTGTTTCAGGTTTTATGGGGAAGGAGATTGCTTTGTATTTAACTAAGTGGGTTTCCCTCACAGCTCAAATTATATTAACCTGGTTTTCCTTGCTGACAGGATTCTCAGTTTTACATCTGATCTACCCAGAAACAAAGTGGTTGATGCAATTAAAAGAGCCTTGATGGTATGGAGTGATGTGACGCCACTGAAATTCCGAAGAGTCTACACAGGTTCGGCAGACATTGAGATCAAATTTGCTCGTCGAGGTGAGAATACATGCCATTTTTAAAATGCAATGGTCCATATTTTACTCAAAGCATGCCTTTTTATAGCCATAGCTTTAAAAAACAACAAAGAGTTTGGAATCAAATCAAGGTCTGCATAAATTTTATCTTCTTTAGATAACCTCACCACATTTGGATGCTATGATTCCATTCTACTCATACAAAACAGTTAGAAAAATACTTTCAGAGTCACAGCAGTGAAGTGAAGAAAGAATTTAACTCCAGAAGAAGACACTTAAATATAGATGTTCAAGGCTATTTTTGCCTTGATAAAAAGTGTCAACTATTAGGAAGAGCTTTGTAGAGAAAATCAGCAGGTTCTGAAAATCCAGCCTCCACAGACTGGATTCAAGCAGGTTAAGGCAGGTTTACTTAGGCCTAGATCTAGTCTGGTTCCCAGAATGAACACCCTTTGGCAGCTGGGGTGCATTATGTTGGGCCACAGAAATGGTCCTCTGTGAAGGAATTGCATGTTGCACCCCAAGATGGCACCGAGCTGCAGCAGCCAAATCGTGGTCAGTGGCGTGAGCAGAAGTCACTTCCAAAGTCCACCTGTGATCTGGAATAGTCTGTGGATGTAGCCCTCCCTTGAACTTGTGACTGGCATGCAACCTGTCTCAGCTTAGACAAACTAAATGCCCACTTTAAGCTTAGTTGACTTGTTCTCTTCATCCTCTGACAACATTTACTAGAGCTCCATTGACTCTAAGGGAAGATCAGGCACCTGGCTTGCAAGCAGGAGACTGCAAATGAACACCAAAATGCCCAAAGCCCGTGTGTCACTGATGGGAAGAACATGATGGGGCCATAAAGAGGTGACCTAATGTCCTAGTCAAAGTGAGAAATGACCCTGCAAGGAATGGGCTTTAATCCCATGTCACATGCTAGGATTAGGTCTCTTCTCCCTTTGTTAGTCATGTCCTAAGGACCATCCACATCGTATGGGGAAAAGGACAAAGGATGGCATCTGATTTCCCAACTACTCCTCAATAAAGACAGAGACTCACTAAGAGGGAGAGAGGAAATTTTCAAAGTAGGTACAACTCTGATCCAGCTCTTGCACTCGAGGCAGGAAACAGAAAAATTCCACCTGCGCTATCGCAGAAGTAGATAACAGACCATAGCTCAAGGCTAGAGATAAATTATCTCTTCAGGAACTTGGTTATCTATCCCAAATCACCATCTCAAACTAAAATCAGAGCAAGTGAGAATGTCTGCAACTAATATTGCCCACCACTTTTCAACATCAAAAACATACAGATGTTATCATTCACTTCTCATTTTCACTAACTTGCTGCCATGGTAAGATTTTTTTGTAGGTTTGGCAACCAGCAAAACTCGCACAAACCGACAGCATGCTTCAAATTGATGAATTAAAATATTCCAACTGATCTCATCTGATGACATTGATTTTTTTCAAATGCAGAGCATGGTGATGGAGCTCCTTTTGATGGAAAAGGTGGCACACTGGCCCATGCATTTCCACCTGGAGAAGGGCGTGGTGGAGATGCTCATTTTGATGATGATGAAAGATGGTCAGATGTCAATCAAGGTAAAGCTCCCAAGTGTATATGAAAGGAAAGGGCAAATATTGTGCAGGTTGGAACATCCTGCCAGCCACTGGAAGTGCTCTCAAGAGCTCTTCATCCATCAGTACTACTTCAGTACTAACATTTCTATTCTTTTCAACTACCTTTTTAAGTACCTGTGTTTCATTACCATGAACATAATGCCTGTTCTGGTTTTATTTTAAAGCCATTTTTGCAGGCTCAACAAGGACTATGAACCCCTATTTTCTACATAAATTGTGAAAAAGTAAATTCGCTAGCTTCTAGGAACAAGGCTGACCAAAAGCTGAGTCCTAAAGAGACACAGGGTCTCTAGATGCATAGGCAAGCAATCTCTTTATAAAACATTACAGTTATTTAAGAAAGCTCAACAATAAAGGATCAAATGCCTAGGGTTTCTTTCCAAGACAAATTGTTATATACTAATTCTATTGCTATTTCAATTTAACATTGTATTTCAAAAAGAAATGCCATTCCTTTAACATACATTTCTTAACATGTCCTTCTGTGCTGCAGATATCAATTTGTTCCTCGTTGCTGCTCATGAATTTGGCCATTCTTTGGGACTTGATCATTCAAATGTCCGTGGAGCTCTGATGTACCCTCTCTACTCATATCAGAATCCAGAAACCTTCAAACTTCCAGAAGACGACAGGCGAGGAATTCAGAAGTTATATGGTAAACTCATGATTAAATTTGATTTTCAAGACAAAACTTACTGGGGTACTGGCTTTACTCTCCCTGATTGCAAGGGCTGCATCATATTACCAGAGAGAAAGAAAGTGAACAAACTTGGGTGAAAAAACTCTCCTGCTTACCCTGTCTACTCAGGGTACAGGCCTGAAATAGGCTACAGCCTATTTCCTCTGTAGGCTGTTCCCACTGCAAAGAAGAGGTGACAAAGCAGCAGTGCATGGCTGCTGCTCTGTCCTCCACACACCTCCCTGCATTCTGCCAAGCAAATCCTGCAGCCCTTGCTCTGCAAGTGAGCTGTTTCAGTGAGTGCTGCTACTGGCAGGAAAGGAGAGGTACTGTGCCACTCACCAAGTTCAGTAAAGGCCGAAACTCCTGAGCAATAAGGGAACATAACAGGGATTGACCCCAGAGGACAAAATTTTGCTTGAGTTTGCTTTTCTTTGGGCACTGCCTGACTCAAGGCATGCTTGAGGAGCCCTAGGAATAAAACATAGTTGTGTATATTGTCAACTTTCAGTAGGGTCTGTATGTTTTGTGCTTCTTTTCCACAGGGAAAAAGTCATCAAATTCCTGAAGATAGTGCTTAACAAAGATCAAAGAATTCACGTCTCATTGTTTTGGCATTCCAAAACAATTTTAATCCTCTGTCTAATTAAGATGATAAACTCCTGGGCTGCACTTTCTCTCCCTGAAGTTTTTTATTGATTTATTTGCACTTTACACAATTTCACCTAACAGTAATAAAAAAGAAAAAAGTACACTCTGTTTTCTATGATTTTGTTTTTTCTTCTTGCATATCACTGATGGATTAAGTTACTCATGCATGCATGATATACAACTGGAGAAGTATCTTTGTGAATAGGTCTATGGGCACCTAAAGAGCCCGTGTGCACTTACTGATGTAAGAACGAACACTGATCCTGGCTTGCTTTCAATTCCTATGCATGTCCTGCTATTTCACAGTGTTGACTCCTCAGAATCAGTATGCTTCCCATATGGCTCACACATAGAAGAAGTCTCCACAATGCTTTCTTCAGTATGGGCTGGGAAGTTTTCCCAAAGGGAAAAACTTTTCACCATCATGTCCTTCCCTGGCATTCCAGGGAAGCAGGTTTGAGAAGTAGTAGACTTAGACTGGGATTCCCATTGTCCTCTGTGATATCCAAACTCTCTTGGGTATTTTTTAATTAAAAAAAAAAAAAAAAAAACAAAAAAACACAA
>VWZN01003849.1:243138-255602 GCA_013396955.1 Regulus satrapa
AAAAAAAAAACAAACCAAAAAAAACCCAAAAAAAACCCCAAACCAAAACAAAAAAAAACCCCACACACGCACACACAAAAACCCCCAAACCCACAGGGATTCTCTGAAGAACATTCCGAATCTTCAAAATTAGCAAGGTAGAAGGTGTATTTATTATTAGTTTCCGACAGATGGCTCCCTGTGTACAGAGGTGGGGAGCACAAACAACAGCTCAGTGTCACAGCCAGCATTTTCACCATCTCCTAAACCAGTGTTACCCAGTACAAGGAACGAATCTAACCCAGCTCCCAGAGGTGACATAGCACAGCAGGGAATGTGGGGCTTTCATAACACAACTTGGAGAACACACAACTCTGAGAGCAAATAAATCAATGTTGTGACCAGTGGCTATTAAATTAATACAGAGGATACTTATAACAAATTTGGTTTCACATGCTCTGGTCAGATCTATTGTTATCTCAACTCTTCCGGCCTCGTGTTGGGTGCCAAAAAGGACTTCCACTCTTTAACCTGACAGGTAACCAAACATGACTGTCTCTCCGCCCCACCCCCCACCTCAGTGGGACTGGGGAGAGAAATGCAGCAAAAAAGGTAAAATGCATGGGTGGAGACTGTCTTTGTCTCCAATAAGACAGAAAAGAAAGGGGAAATAACAATAAATAACAAACAAAAGAAGAAGAAAGAAGAAGAAAAAAAGAGGAAGAGGAGGAAGGAGAAAAAAGGAGGAGAGGAATATGCAAAACAAAGGGTGCACAATGCAATTCCTCTCCACCCACAGACCAATGCCCAAGCAGTGCCCAAGCAGAAGCCTCTGGCCAGCTTTCTGGCTAGTTTATATACTGAATATGGCATCCCATGGTATGGAATATCCCTCTGGCCAGTTTGGATCCCAGCTATGTCCCCTTACAGCTTCTTATACTCCCCAGCCTTCTCACTGGTGGGTGGGTGTGAAAAGCAGAAAGATGCATCTCAAGAGGGGCAGCAGAGCCAAGTTGGCATCTCCACAGCAAGTGAAACAAAATAGAAGCCAGGAATTTTTTCCTCATAGATGACAAAGATACATCTGATGAGGCTGCCAGCAGCACTTTACATCTTGTTGAGCTCCTCTTGCATTTCAATTCCCACACAGGACTCCTCCTCTGGGGAAAACTGCTGCCATTGGCACAGCTAACCCTGCTCAACAGGTGTGAACTGTGCAGTACTTGCCTCCACCTAGAGGCACAGCTCAGCAAACTGCACTGGCTTTGCACCCCCTTGTAAAATGTGTCCTGTCTGCAAGCACACGGCTGGAAAGGTACTACCATACATACCATCCCTGGGGAAAATCTGGGACAACAGCAAATTTAGCAAATGGGCTGCTGCCTCATCCTGCTTCACTTTATCCCACTGCATTCTCTGGCAGTTTTTACATGCTCTTTCCACTGCACATCTGAGGACATCGAGGCAGTTTATGTTACTCAACTAGCTTCTTCTCTCTCCTTTTCCATACCAAAGAAGTGGGTAACCACAACAGCTTTTGGTTAGTTGGGGATATCAGTTTCTACTTGCTTTTACTAGTGTTCTTTCAAATAAAAGTATATTTAAATGCATCTTTGCTGTTCCAGATACTACAACAATCAGCAAACCAATTCTCTAAAGTGTTAACATTTCTGATGGCTCCTTTGACCATGCCCATGTAAAGGATAAACTCTACTCCTGTACTATCTAGAACAGCAATTATGTGGATTTACCAGGCATTTATATACCCTGAGCCCATCCCATCAACACAGAGTGATATTCTAAGAGGGCAAAATACCTGATATTAACAAGGAAATAAGAGCTCAGAAAAATAAAACTAATTATATCAGCAGCCTTAGCAATGCATATTAAAGCCATCACACATGAAAAGTTCACAGATATGCAACAGGAAGGACCTAATGAGCTGCAAAAGTGTATGTCCTGTCCCAGGGATGTCTCTTGATTTTTCTTCACACTATTAACTGCAAATGTAATCCCAGATCTTTAACCTTCAAATTTAAAGCATATGAAGATGCCTTTTTCTTCTTTGCTTTTATAAAATTGTATCTTCAACAAAACCTGCCTCAAACAGGAGGCTCTTAATGGCATCATGATGGTGTTTTCAGTTTCAACAATGCCTATCTGAAGTACCTCCACTGACATCAATGAAATTATTTGGGCTTTATCTATTAGAGTAAAAATTCTAGCAAAGGACTAGAGAAAATATCTGTTTTGGCTACTTTTACGGCAGGAACTACCACAAGCCAGAGAGCTATGGATATTCACTGTTTGTTGGAGAAGGCTGAGGAAAATTATTAAGGAGTGATAATTGTGACTGCTGTCAGCCCTGAAAATCAAGTTTTTACACTGAAAGAAGTGAGAACGGCAGGCTGCTCAGGTATATAGAAAAATATGGAAGACTATCCACATCAGGGAAACAGAAACATTAGAGGGCTTCTACTTGGCCCCATGAAATGATCTGACACAGCTGCTGTACTGTGTGCAGGGAGACAGTCAGTAGTTCTTGCATCTCCAAAAGCAACACACTCCCAATTAAAAGTTGTGGAAGATTTAAAATCAACAAGGATGCGAATTTTAAACAGCAAGCAATTCAGTTGTGGAATTCATTACACAGGGTATTCTATGACAATGTTGATCCAAATCCATTAATGGAACTTGGAAGATTTATATATATTTATGTAGCCTAACAGCTACTAAACATCAGGGTATAAAAGGAAATGGTGGCTCACTGTTTTGCTGAATACCAAGGGAAGGATCCATCTAAATTTATCCAGTTGTGCTAACATTGCAAGATTTATAACAGGGAAAAGGAAGCACCTTGTCTACAGAGGCTGTATAAGGATTGCATTTAACATTTTAATGACTGCCTCACATTAGAAGTTCGCATGGATCTACTTACCTGCAAAGATTTTAAGTTCTTTTCTGAATCACTGTCCCACCACCAAGGCACACCCCCCCTGTTCTACTGGCCATAAAGAGGCTGAAAGTGATCTGTGGTACTACTGTGGGCTTTCTCTGGATGAATTCTTGCCTCGAAACAGGGATATTTAGGAGCAAAGTAATTTGGTACCAGAAAAACAATTTCCATTCAACACCAATCAATGCAGTTTAGGCATGAGTTACAGAGTACAGTATGAGTAAGCATACTCACAGGAATGCCAAGAGCATGGGAATGGTATTCCATTAACTGCTGTTTCTGCAAAAATTCTGAAGGTAAAATTGAATCTCTAGTGTTAAATATATTTTATTTTCAATTACAGGACAGTGTCATGGTAATGCACCTGAGTGCATACTACTTTTGACAATTAATTCACTCCAAGTTCAACCAGTACTCTGAAATGAATGGTTCCCCAATATAAAAAAAATTTGTTCATTACAAAAATGAGATTTGTGAAAGACCAAAACCAATGTTCTTGTCATCTGTGATTGGACATAGGATCAGGAACAGACTGAATCAGTACTGTCTCATCATTCCTTGAAGGGAATCATCTCATTATAATCATAGTATTTATACCTAGCAGAGCTTTTCTCTCTCATGATGGTTGCAACAACAATTCACAACAGTTAAGGATGAAAGGGGAAAAAAATCGCAAAATACACTAAAAGACTTCCTAATGTTACTTTAATGTTCCCAATGCTGCTCTATTTTTGAATATTTGGGGGAATATGCAGTATGAACTCACATTGCTTTGAAGTAGAAAAGTATATACTAATGGTGCTGTTGTTGATAATTTTGCTTAGAAATTACAACAACAGCACCATTACAACAATTTAGCAGAGATGTTTTTGCCTCAAAATCCTTTTAATAGTTTCTAGAGGTTCCAAATATGGATGGAAAGAGCAGTAGAAGAGGTGGGAAAGAATCATAATGAGCTGAAGAATTGTTTTAACTTTTTCTCTCTGGTTATGTTATTTTCTCCATTCCTACCTTCACTGCCAAAAATAGGAATGAGGATTGATTCTCTGCATAAAAAGATATAAGATTTTACCTCCTGGGAGTGAAAAGTTAGGTAATAATTTGAGCTGAAGTCAAAATGCTGGCTCTACTTTAATATTGGCACAATATTCTTTTAAGTGTGCCTTAACTTTGCAAGTAAAACTAAACCACTAAGAGTTCTCCTTATGATAATTTTCCATATCATTAAGTGGTCATCCAGTCCTGATTCCAAAATGTACAGTTCTAATTTCGCAGTGAGTAGAATACTATATGATAATAAGAAATATGATCAAGGAAGAAATCACTTCTCTTACTCAGGTTTGCCATGGCTTTGAAGCAGAATGTTTATATCATATCACTATCAGGCTACTTCCACAGCTCCAACAGCTCAGTTTATACACATCCCAAATCATTATCAAGGGGATGGATAATTACTGGTCAGTGCTTTCCACTGAGCTATTTGCTCCCACAAGATGATGTCTACAGCACAGAAATGTGGATGTGGGACACTCTGTACACACTCCCTGTATGAAAAGGGAGGGACAACACCACCTATTGGGAAGTGTCTGCCAGCTATGCAGATCTAAGCTGCTTGCCAGGTCAGTTCAATCATTTGTCCATATTCTCTCATACAATATTAAGAAAAGCCCACACAAATTTCACCTGCCCACCCATAACACTGCCCATCTTCATATTGTGGTTTAACACTGCTTACCACTGTTATTCTGGTTTCAACAAAAAGGTGCTCAGGAATCCAGCATACCTATCACTTAAATCATTAATCCTAACCTTTGCACACTGTAATCCTGAAATTTTATTACCCTGCTATCTCTTAGCTCTAGTTTCTGCTGTAAATCTTTCAGTTGTTAGCTGTGCTTTCATCATGTCTATATGGCATCTAAAATGATTTGCCTCAGTACTGCTTGTTTGGCCTCGTTATTACAGAAGAGGACACAATAAAAAATCATATTCACCCCTTTCCCACAAACTTAAATACATGCTAGAAATAGTACCTTGGCACTAGTTTATTTAATAACCTAAAAATCACCTAGCAAGAACTTCAGCATTAATACCCTGGGCGTGCCTGATCAGACCAACCACATTGTTTTTAAAGGATCCTAGAGTACTTTTGTCAACCTGACTGACATTTGTCCAGGCAGCTGTAGCTTCTGCACTTCACGTGTAAAATGTTGCCACTATATATATATTTGAATAAAATATATTGCAGTGAAATCTACTCATCCATTCTGAGAATACCAGAGTTCTTTCACATCTTCAATCCCATTTATTACTCATGACATCAAAGTTTTCCTTTATCAAGCAAAGATAAAGGAAAGAACCTGCAAAAAAGTAAAAAGAAGTTTTATAAATCAAGCCTTAAGTGCCCAAAAGCATTTTTTATTTCAAGCAGTAATTTAAAGACTTGAAGAAGAAACACCATCTGGTAATTTGTGCTATCAGAGAGGTACAAACTGTGGAAGTTACATTATTCCCTGTTGGCACTTCATTTCTAGGCTGTGCCTATAAGGCATGGGAGAAAACTAACATTTTTATAATTACTTCTAATTTAATTTCAGCTATCATATTATATAAACTGTGCATTCACAAGCTAATATGCATCATGCACAGCCACAGACACTTCGAAGTTTACCTGCTTCAGCATGGGCCACAATCCCTTCCATAATCACCAGCACAGGCACTTCAAGATACATTCTGCTGGGGACTTGGGAATGGCCACAGGTGTTTTGGAGTGTCCTCTCTTGAATGGATTCATCCACGGGTTGCAGTCCCTTCAGTTTGAGTTCCCACTGGAGTTCCAGCACAGCAATACAGACAGCAGCGATGCGTGGGCCATCGGCCAGCCCAGACGCATTTCTCTTGCTGTTATCACACTGGGCCCAGGCACAGCAGAGTCAGACAATAAGCAGTGCAACACTACAGCAAGCAGCAAAAGTAAAAAGCAGCCATTAATAAGCACTGAGCTCTAATATACAGTTAGGCAAGCAAGCACAGGGGCCTGTCTATCAATAGCTAAATAGCAAGAACATCTATGAATTCAATCTTGCACATTCCAATGAAATCTGTCATTATCTCAAACCCTTTGAGCCCCCCGCCCCCCCATTAGGTGCCAAAAAAGTACTATTGTCATTTAACCTCAGAGGATTCCCAGAAATTTGTGTCAGCAAATGACTTAAATGAAAAAAGTGAGATTAAGAGATGATGGATTTACAGGCAATCACAGTGAGAAGTTCAGATATCTGGAAAAGCTGTCTCAAAGTACCGAGAGTTACTGATAGAAAACAGTTTCCTGTGTTACTGGTTTTTGCCTCCTTGAGTCCTGCAGCACATTTTTTCAGTTCAGGACCAAAGTCTGATATTTCAACCTTGCTGGTTCAGAGAATGTGTTTTCCAGCTACTTTGTGTCATTGATACAGTATTGGCCCATGTGTGCCATTATGTGGTACTTACAATGAGCAGTGTATCAAAACCTGAAATGAGTTTGTAGCTCACAAACTCTTAAGTCCCCTAAAAGTGACCCAATCAGCCAAACAAAACGATGGCCTGACCAAACTAATTCCAGTATAAATATTTCATCTTACTATTATGGTAGATTTGAGCAGAAACAGAAGCAGAATCCTCTGGAATCCAAAACATTTACGAAATGAAGACTCACATTCCAGCATACTGCAGCAGTGACCTAGTTCACATGCATTTTGCATTTTCATAGCAACAACAGACATATCTGCAGTCCTGGCTTAAAACTCATCAGTCATAATTACTATCTGGAAAAAAAGGATCAGTTGAAATGGATGAAAGCATTTTAAGGCCATCAGTAGTGAGAGCATAGAACTCTACAACAAACATATTTATAGATTTTTCAGCTGCTAAATCACAAACAGTATTTCTTTTTTTCAGAAAGAATTTGGTCTGTGCTTTATGTATCAGGACTGATTAATTTTCTAGACTGTTTTTTCCTCAACAGAAATAAGAATAAACATATAGAAGAACACGTATGAAAGCTACTAGAAATTCCATCTTATTTCAGAATATTCAGTAACAAAAATTTTAAAAATAGGGGAAAAAAAAATAATAAAACTTGTCAGCCCTGTAGTTGAAATAGACTGCTCAATGCTGCCTTCCTTGCAATGCACTGTCACAGAGTGCTAGGCTCTGAATTAATACCGTCAGAATTCTTTGCAGCTGATCTAGGGAGTGTGGCTATTTGAAATAAAAACAATTACATTTTCTATTAATCAGCAAACACTTTTAGAGGAAGCAAAAGGGCTGCAAAGCAAGCTTATTAGTGAACAATGTATTGGTCATCACAAAAAATTATATAAGGATCCTATTTAAATAGAAAAAGACAAGTCTGAACATTAGAGACAGGGTTGGCAGTCAGAAGATCAAATACAATAAGCCCAGCCTGGCAGAGAAAAACTCATTTCAGGAATTTTTGAGTGCTTTACCAGTAGAGTTTTAATGTAGCTGTTATTAAAAATAAATTTTGTAATTTTTGGAGTCTTCCATCAGCCCTGGCTCCCTCAATGCTGAGATGGCTGTGTCACAGTGGGCAGAATGTTGGTAGTGGCTGTGGCAAGGGCCATGCCTTTGGGTCAGTGGGATGAGGCAGGAGGCAGACTTCAGCCTGTGGCACATGGGGTCCATGCAGACCTCAGTACAGGGTCATTTAATTTCAAGTCCACAGCTGGGATTTTTTCTTGTGAGTTTTCTTCTCTCTCTCTGTAAATGTTCACCTAAGGCTGTTAAAGGAAAACATTTCACAGTCTAAATTTTTTTTTTCCTCCTAGAAATCACCTACTGGGTATGGAATTCCCTATAGATTCATCTGAAGCTGCATATGGCTGCTATTCTGGAGTTATTAACTGGAATATTATCATATAGTGTATGAAATCCAGGACAGACTTTATTAAACAGTTAAACAGTTTTTCTCCAATATATCATTATATAGATTTTAACTGTCTTCCAATTCTCAGAAACTCTAAAAATCTAAAATAAATGACAACAAGACAACACTGGTGTCTTATAAAAACATATTAGCAACTTCTCAAAGTCATGGTACAATCTAAGTTTTGACATAGCATGTAAGAATTTTTTATGATTTGGGTGTCTCTGTAGTAGATTATGTCATGAGAGCTGGCACTCTTAATTCCTGCATCTTATTTACCATCTTTCTATGATAATTTTAATTTTTATTTGAATAAAATGAGTAACAGAAATATTTGAATAAAACAGACTGCTAATCAGATAATACCATGCAAATAATGCACAGGAAGAGAATACTGTCTAGCGGAGATTCACAGACTTACACTGGGAATGTAACTATCTGTTGTTTTCTTTCCTTGCCCTCTGCTATGATTTTTCAAGGCACATCTCTCCCAGATATGTCAATGCATAGAAATGAATTGCATAAAAGTTGTTCTTCAAAGCCAAGTGTGACACTTTCATGTCACTCAAAATGTTAAGATAAGAGAGAAAACTTAGAAGGACTGTTGCAAAAAGATCTGTCAGATAAATATTAGTCATGTTTCCAAATCACACTCTGAAATAGCTTTTTATCTTTTCAGTTGCAAGGGCATGCCAACCTGTGAGATGACAAATACTACAGCTCCTACTAAACTTAACAATTGCACCTGACCTAATCAGACTGGGTTCAGGATTTTTGTTACTAGGATCAGTTTATTATCAAATAGATTCAGATTACGAGCAAATAGAGACCAGAAGCAGTAGCAGGAAGACTTCATCATAGTCAACTAAGAGCATCTATCCCAAAGCAAAGAGTTTACCTGGCCACCCTGTCAATGCAGTGCTCCCATTTGTATTATCCAGCTCCTCTGGACTATGACAAGATCAGCAAAAGCTGCTTGCCCCACTTCATTTTAAATAACATAATAATTTAATATTACCTTGTTATTTTTTATAATAATAATTTTTTAAATTATATCTACTGTTTCCTCAACCTGTGTGTTTGTTCAAGAAATGAAAAGTAGAAATCCTCCCCAATATCAACACAATATTCAGCTGGGAAAAAAAGAACAAGTATTATTTTCCAGATTATACTAGAAAGAGAAATATAAAGCAAGCAGAAATTTTATTGAATTGTCTTCTGCAGACTTTTCTAGTCCCTATTTGAAACCATTTTCTGTCTAATCTTTGAGTTTGGGGTTTAGTATTTTCCCTTGGTAAATGGCCTTGATGTCATTAATTTTCTAGTAGTTTCACAGTGAGGTCAGATTAGTCTCTGGAACATTATTTTCACAAAAATTAACACAGCAATATGTTCACTGCAGGCATGGATGAATAAGTAATGGAAATAAGGAGAGCACTAGGATCCTCCTCCTTCCTAAACACAAGAAGAAACCAAAAATTTTTAAGAAGTCAGTGAGCACAAGCTACCCTCAGCTTCAATACAAATACAAGAGAGCTAAATACTCCATGCAACAGCAGCAGTCATACATGACCTGCAAAGGCCAGAATTAGGGCTCAAGCTCTTTTGAGTTGATAAAATTTTAATAATGCAAAGGCAAACCAACAGATTGGTAAGAAAGTCAGGATAGTTTTAGTAATGGACACTGTAAATTGCTGATGTGGGCACTGATTCTTAAAAAAATATGGCTAATCCTGGTTGTATCAATATAATTTAGAACTTAATTACTTACCTAAAAAAAAAAAAAAANTTGCATTAAGAAACCCAGATTTGCTAATGGTCCGGATTAAAGAGATTGACACTTTGGTCAACCTGTGTTCTTATCTCTCCTACAAAGCTCAACTTTGCATTGCAAGAAGCAAGGATTAAAGCTGCCCTTGCAAGTATTTCAGCAAAACATGTTGCGTGTTCCTGTCTTTTCCTGACTGAAATACTTTTGCTGTAAGCTAGCAGTGTTGCTGTAACTCCAACGTCTAAGAATATAAAAGTTACATGGGATGTGAAGCAAGGTGACACCTATTATGTTTGGAATAGGGAATTTTGGGGTGGAGAATAAAAACTAATTTAAAAGTGAGATCTGTACAAAGCAGACATCAAGCTAAGTACAGGCTTGGAGTGACTGCTCTGGTTGTAACCTAAACTAATGTTCCTTAAGAGAGAAAGACAGCTCACCAAGTAAATCAGCTAGGAGAGATGACAGATTATAGAAGTGGACATCCATGGCACAACAGTGGGTTACTAGCTGATGACATGTATAGAAAACTACAGTGTACATGAAACTTTTACTGATCAAATACTGAGTCCACAGTTTTGAACACTGGAATTGGTACTTCGGGTTCCCAGGTTCTTTCCTGAGGACCAGATTTCACATGTGAATAACAACAGTTTTTCTTCTTTAAACTGAGTGTTTCTGGTTTTTCACTAATCATCCTTGAACGTTAACCCTATGCTGGACCTGTTCTGTTTCACCTTCACCATCTCCCCAAAGCCATTTTATCATCTCACAGATAAAATGGATCTGAGATGTTTTTGTTTACGATGCTTAGGTTTTTGACAATTCTCTTGTGAGGCTTTAATTTTTAATCCTGGTGTGAATGTCCTAGCAGTTACACATCTACCTCAACAACTCTTAGCAATCGAGGACATTCCTCTAAGAGGTCAGACTGTACCTCTGAAAAAACTGCCTTTAGGCTCTTCCTGTCCGGGCTCTGAGTGCTCTGGCAAGCCAAAACTAGTAATAACAAGCCCTGACCAACCTTCACCTGTGACCTCCACAGACATATCTGCATTCACCGACCCAGCAGCTCTATTTCAGCTCTTGCCTGGGCCTTCAGTACCTGCCTAAGTCAAAGCACAGCTGTGCCTGTTCCCAGCTGTCCCGATTTAGAGACTGATTTTCAGAAAGGGACTCCAGACTGACAAAGGTTGTAGCCTTTATACCATGTGCCCTGGAATTACTCTAGACCTACAATATAGCCTTTTTTCTAAGCTCTCTCCTGCTGTTTCTTCCCAACTGGACACCCAAGATCAGGCTCATTACCTTGACTGAGGCTGCTGGTGGACCCTGTCACTGTCACCATCCTGCCCTGCTCAGGTTCTGTGGAACTGCACCTGATGAGCTCCTGTGGTTACACTCAGCACCCATTCTTGCTGCTCCCCGCCACTGGATATCATACAAAATTGTGAGGGGAATCCTCTCACCAATCTTATCTTTATGTGGGAATCTACACGGGAAATCATTATTTACACCATGTACCAAAAGTGCATGATTCCTCCTATTAAGTTTTCCCAGAATATTTCCTTCTCAGTGTATGAACAACTTCCAGCTATCCCAACACTCTGCCGAAAATCCTCCTCCCACAGAACAACAAACACCAAAATGAAACAAGACCACACCAAAGCAACCAACACAAGAACTTCCAGTGCCTCTGCCTTTACACAGCAAGGAGCCAGTGCATTTGTGCAATGTGCCTCAGTGCCTGCTAACTCATCACTTCCAGGTTAGCTACATGCCTATCTCCTACAGCCCCATGACTGCTCTTTGTTCTATCTTAATTACTCTTTTCCTGCAGGTACACAAGTTAAGCAACGTTAATTAGGATGTTCCCAAATAAATTGTTTCCAGTCTGGTTAAGCATGATGTTCACTGGAGTTGTGCAAGAACTGAAAGATATGCTAAAGGTATAGATATATAGAGAGATATATCCTCTAAATGTATGTTTCACACAGTACCCAAGTACAGCTTCACAACCTACCTGTGGTCTCTCAGGTGAAGCACTTCACCCTCTCTGGCTTAACATGGGAACACCGTTGTGCTGCAATGAATGTAAACTTAGTAGTACATGCAAAATATTCTACTGTGGCACTGCTGCTGGTCCTTAATTATACACATTAAAAATAGTTCTTTCCTCTGATAAATGTTTCTCAAGATGTTTTACTCATAAGAACGTATTAACAAATTCCCTTTGAAAAGTAAATTCCTGACACCCCTTTTACGTTAGAAGTACTCAGGAACAATTTGAAAGAACTGAACACAGTTATTCCCTTTCATTTCCCCTATCGCCTTCGTGGTCGGTTTCACAATTTTCCGAGTATATCAGGAAATTTCCGGACGCCTCCACGGCATTAGTGCTGGTGACTGAAGAGCCTCCAACAACCTGCAGCTGTGAGACAGCGGCACCTCGGGAAGGCGTGCGCAGTGCATCCAGGTGTTGGCCAGGTGGATACGATTAACAGGGAGGATAAAGCCTCTAAGGCTCTGCTGGCAGATGGCATTGAATGGCATTCGGAAAACAGATAGCCAGACATTTCCAGCCGTGAGCGCTGCTCGCAGGCAGAGCTCCTGGAGCTCGGTCCTGTTTCCACAGGTGTCACCTCTGTAGCACCAGGTGAAGCACAATCCTCCCGCTCGCTAGTCTCCCCTGAGCAGCTACGGCATCGCCTGGCCTTCCGGCCTGCCGGAAAACGCTGGAAGAAGGGAGAGAGATAGGGGCCCACCTCGCCGCGCCCATCCCCGCCCCGCGGCCCTGCCCCGGCCCGCCCCTCGCCAGGCAGCGCGCAGAC
>VWZN01003849.1:256086-276354 GCA_013396955.1 Regulus satrapa
CCGGGCTCAGAACACCACGGTCAGGGAATCAGTGTTGACAGGCACTGGAATAAACCGAGAAGCATACAGGTCGAAGCTGCCAGAGTTGCCTTTTCAGAAGACTGAGATGTCATTCTACGGTGCCACACAATTTTTCCAAGTAAAGAAGCCAAAAGATTATGGGTACTATGGAATTAACCTAAGCTCAGTTCCTCATGCTAACGACCCTTACTCAGTCCAGTAGTGTTAATATCCTGTTTAATTTGGTGAAGTTGTAACATAAATTGATATAAAAAATAGAACAAGGAATGTAAACAGCTTTATAGTTGCCCTTCCAAAAAGAATGGCAAGTTCTTTTTAAAAGGTGTTTACAGGTAACCTGTTTATCATTTTGCTAAGATCCTATAACCTCTATTTAACAGCAGTAGCCTGCCATTTCATGTGATACAAGATTGCACTGATCTGTCTTCTGTCATGCTGCTTCCTGAGTGCATGTGATGATTTAACTCAAGAGTACGATCACTGCTGCCTCCTGAGGCTGGGAGCATCTCGTGTAACTCCTGAAGCTCAAGTGTAGTCCTTCCTCTGTATGTGAATTGATTTTTCTGGAGCTTAATTATGATGTATTGAAAGAAATTGTGCCCTTTTAAGGCTCCATTTAATGCATCTGTTGAAATAGCTTTTTTCCCCCCCTCTGTCCACTTAGAAACTTCCAGAAAGTACTGCTGAGATTTGTGTTGATTTCAGCAAACTTCTGTTTGTGATTAATCAAATACTCATATGCACAAAGTGAAAGTGGCAGTAGATATGTCCTCACTCCAGTTAATACTTTTCTGCACAGTGGTTATTTCAATATAATGCTCTTTTATTCTGCTGGACAGTTTATTTCTATGTGTCAGTCAAGTCAGTGGAAGAAACATCAGTAAAATAAGATGGTTTAGAAAAAATCTTTCCCGCTATTATGTAAAATCCATCTGGCTTCCTGGTACCTCAGTAAGGAGAATCCCCTCTCCCTTTCAGGAAGTGGCCCCCACCCCCTTCCTGCTGTATTTAGAAAATATAGCTAGCAACATCTTCCCAGAGCTTACTTGTATACAAAAGTACTCACAGTAAAAAAATCATCAGCAGCAGCCTCCAGGCCTGAAAACAGGAATGATATTTTGATTTTAGTGTATCATCATATAACTAAATGATATACATTTTAGTATAAAATCGTCTCTTAGAAGATGTTATATCCATATTGCTGTAACATCTCTGCTTTAACCATTCCAGCACTTCAGCTCTTCCTCATCTGTGTTTCTTAGAGATTACTGAGCAAATGGGTGATCTTTCTGATAGACTGCACACTGTCAGTGCTTCTGTACTTCTGGGTTTTAAACCAGCAGAATTACTTGGGCATAAAACTCCCCTCTGTGCCTGCTGTGCATTAAGCTTGAAAAGAAAAAAATGCTCAGAGTGGATTTTGTATATGGCTTTTGACATGTCCCAAAAATGAATATGTAAAGCTGTGCTTAGTAAAAATGAGAGTTTATATACCAACATTTTCTGCAGCATAAAGTTTAGCTACACTAGACATAACATGTGTGAGTACTTAGAAATGAATTTATCTTTTATGTGGAGCTTGGAGTGAGCAAATTTGCCTTTGTCACAGGCAGGTAGTTGAATGAATTTCCGCTCGTTTCTGTCAGTTTCTTCTACCAAGGTTCAGCTATGGAGAGTAGTAATTTGGTATGTGTCTAAGCTGGAGGCTACAGATTATATAGTTACAGTAGTTATTTGTGTTATATTATTACATGAATGTTATCCACTGTGTTGATTTTTGCAGGACCTGGCAAAATCAAGTCCATTTGACATCCTGTCCTTTTCATTCTTAGCAAGTATCAGAGCTATCTCTATCACTCACTCTGTATGTATTTGTTTAACACACAAGCACAAATCTTCCGTCTCTGCCACTTCAGAAAGCCAAATTCCGGCTATAAAACTGGAATTATTCGGCTGATTTTCCCCTTTTAAGCGTTTGCGTATCCAAATTGTCTCCAATTCATGACTGTTGACGTACCAGAGCAACAAAACTACAAGAGGCCCTGAAAGCACTGGAAATGCCAGACAGGGGCTTTCACAGGAAGCACACTTGCCTTCAGATACACCCCAGCCAGCCACAGTTCTGTGGTTGTTTTAGCTGCATCTGTGCCTGACCTTAAACAGAGCAAACCAGGGTTGTCGGACAAAAATCATGTTGATCCCACATCTCTGTCCTTTTCCAGTATGTGGTGCTCTGATCCAGTTTTAAGTTGGGCATATCCTTGTGTTGGTTCCATTTAATCGTGAAAAATGAAAACAAACAAGAGATCCTTTCTTTACGTCCCCTCTCTTCTGTGTCACAGGAGGAGAAGATTTCTCTGCTGAAGATTCAATGTTGCAGCTGATGCTGTGGCCCCAAGAGCACTGCTCCTACTTGTGCACAGCGTGCTGTAGCTGGCTGCCAGCTCTCTTCCCCCTTCCTTCCTGTGCTAACCCGTGTGTGTCTACACCTGGGTCAGTGTGGATTTCTAACCCTTGTACTTCTGCTTCCTGGAGAAGGCCAGAACCCCTCCCTGTTTGGCTTTGGGACAGTTGAACTGTGAAGCCTGTGGGCTGGGATGAGAGGTTCTACTTTTCAGAGCCATCACTACATAAAAGTTGTGGTGCTTTTTGTTTTGCTTACCCCGGGAGTCATCTCTGTCTCTGTTTGAAGTCTCGTGCTTGCCACTGCAGTGATACCATGCAGCTTCAAATTCAGAGGCACATTCTCAGGATAGAGAGCACTTTGGAAATAGTATAATTTTAAGATGTACTTTTTATCTCCCTTGTCCCATTCACTTCCATGTGCTCCAGTGTGGCATATGCTTTTGCAAAACCCCATTTAAAGATTTACTTGTATTTGGGTGCATGTTATTCAAACTAAGAAACTTACCAGTTTTGTTAAGAAGGAAAGAAAGAAGGAAAAAAATAACCATCTTTTAAGCTGGGTGAGGTCCTTGACATCTTTCAAGGTATGCAGTCCAGGCTGATCTGAGCTAAGCTAGTACTGTCCTGCCTTTACTTTCACTTTTATTTCCTGCTCCTCTCTTTCAGCAAATTATATACAGAGCCTTTTCTGCTGGTTAAAAAATGTATCTGCAGAAAAAAATACTGTGTGCTGTTGAAGAGGGAGGTAATGTCAGTTTTGTGGTGGCTTAGCTTTCCCAATCAGATCATTCTTTAATGTGGGGAACTTGCTGTGATGTAGAACAGTTTTTGCAGGATTGGGTCCTCTCTGGGGAAGCTTAGTTCAGCAGTGTCCCATCCTTTGTTTTCCCTAAGCTCCTTAATTGAACAGTGTAACATAGCTTGCAGTGCTGCCTTCAGTCTTGATATTGCAAGGATGAGGTACAATGAGTTATTTTGCCATTTGTATTGGCAAACTTCACCATTTTGAGACCTTGACGAAGGTTTTGTAAGCATGAAGAAAATGCCCTATTTCTGTGATACTCAGTTCAGGGTTATTTGCTTGTCTTTTACACAGTATTAGGTGATCAAAACTAAACTGTTTGACAACGGCAGAATCCACAACTGATCTTCTTGCATGTATATGAATGTCAGTCTATTCATTCTCTGTGGTTTGTCTTTAAATTTTACCACTTCTTTGGAGGTGTCATCCTTCTCAGTCCCATTCACCACCTGCCAAATGCTCAGAGGATGCATTAACATGCCCTTAGTCCCAAACTGAATATTGTAACTTCTTAGTGGAGCTAGTTGTGTTATTGTGTTGTTGTCTATGTAGGGCCAAAGCGAGCACCTATCTGCCTGAAAAGGCTTGGCAAACCTCACAGGGTAAGATTTAAGTGAGAAGTCTCTCCTGCTGTAGGTGGTGCAGGTCAAATGATATTACTGAAAGAAAGTGCCTGATTTTTTGCCTCTTTTGGTCTCACTTCATCTCAAGGAATATGAAAACTTGGAATGGGGATGATGGAGGAGATAAAACAGAGGATGGGAGGAGTTCCAGTTTATTTGGTGGTTGGGTAGTATAAATGGTGTCACTTTTAATGTGCTCAGAGCAGTCTGTTATGCTAACTTGCTTTTATATCGTGACTGGCTCATGGTGTTCATGGTGAATTAGTCATTTATCTGCCCAAAGCAAGTGGCAGATGCTGTATCTTTTTTTCTTCTTCCACCTAAAATGATCTGATTATTCCTGTGTTTTTTAATGTAGGTAGTGAAGACATGAACAGCACTACTACGATTCCAGGCAATAGGTTGCCAGGTAATATCTTTGACATTTCTCTTGCTGTTCCTCAGTAGCATCAAGAAAAGCAATATGTATTATTGTGTGCCTTAAACTGTCTTGCAGTAATTTGCCCTATATTTTATTTTATTGAATTGTGAACAGCTGCAGGGCAGAAGGGAGATACTCCGATTGTCACATCTATTCTGGGACAACTAAAGATATTTAAAGGGGAACAGTAAAACTCAATTCATTTCTCATATCCTTGGGTACCCCAGAGCAACAGAGAGAGGAGAAATAAAATGGGAAAATATTGTGTATAGAAACACCTGGCAACATCAATTTACAGTTAAAAGGAGAACCAAGAAGTCTGCTAGATTAGAATTCTGTGATCTTCAGATAAATGCAAGGCCTAATTTAATTTGAGTTATTTTTGCCCTGTACTACTTCAGTCATCTCATTTGTTGTTGTCCAACAATACTGTGCTCATTAATTCATTCTGTCTTGTGTTAATTGCAATACTGACTCACACCCAAATTCCAGGCAGTAGATGTGGCTTCTTTTTACCTGTATGAACATGCAGTCCACATCCAGAGCCGTCCCAGGGTTGCAGAAGTAAGTCCTTAGAACCTGGGGAAAACTGAAAGACTTGTTCTGGTTACAGTATTGGGCCTGTGTGGAGAAGATTTAACCCTAGGCATATCCATGGCTTATGCTGGGATAAAAATCAACATACGGAAGAAAGAATGTGTTTGTAATTGTACAGTCATAGAGCCTTTCTCAAAGGCAATTAAATCTGTAATTTAATGTCCTAGTTATGCCAGTATTAGGGTTGAGTGTACAGTACACAGTGTGGGGGCTACTTGGCTATGATTATACCAAAGAAAAAGCAAAGTAATTACCTCTGTAATTTCCACCCCACCCTCCACACTATTTTTTGGTATGAAGATGTAAATTTGGTGCACTTGTTCTTAACTGCCTTGCTCACAACATGTATGCAAGAGTTTTAGACTAGACTTTTCCAGTGGTAAGGAACAGCAGATCCATTCAAACGAAATAGGTATAGGTCTGCTTCTTGATTGCAGTAATTCTGTTGCTCTCCTTTTAATCTCTCTGAGGTTATATGCTTTGTTTTTCAGCCATGCTGAAAAGCAGCAGAGCTGATGCAAGGCACATAACCCTGCCAAGAGTGGGACGGTGCTGTAAAAGATGGCTTACTTCTGAGAGAAGAATAATACATAGAATGGGCAAAGTGCAGAATGAAGGGAGGAAGGTATGGGCAGTGGCACTCACTCCTAGGAACAGCCCAGTAGATCTCTGCCAGGAGGAAGGGATGCTTAATCTGTGAGAAATACAGAAAGATTTTTGTAGCAAATGAAGAGGGATGCAGCAATGAGAAGTGAGTAGGCAAGTGCCTGAGAAACCCAGAAGTAGGAAGGAGGACCATGAGGAGCAAGGAGGGACAAGAAAAAGAGAACTGGAAAAGGAGAAGTGAAACAAAGGAGAGAAAGGCAAAACCACTGAGACTGGGTTGCACTTTATGTCTGGAAACAGGTACATTCTTAGGATCCTTTTTGTGTAGAGAATATAAGTATGCAGTAAGATGTTTCTCAGAATATCTCTCTCCCCTTACTTGACTACAGTATATTCCCAGTATCATCCTGGTTTTCAACAGAGGTGTAGCAAAATGAAAGAAAATATAAAGGGACAGAAATTGGACTGAAATAGAGGAATAAAATACTAAGCCACCCCTCCCATAATGCATAGGTAGGTTAAGAAAGTTAGTGACAATATGGCTATTGTACAGCAAATGGAATAAAACATGACATAGAAGTGGAAGACAACAGAGGATGTATAAAGAATCAGATGCAGACCATTTGGGCACTGCTGTGCATACAATGTTAACTATGTTCTTGGTGCACTGAGGTCTTGGAAGCTTTTTGCAGAGGGATAAAAGCCATGTAGTCTCCAGGTACAGATACCTTGAGGATAGGATTGTGTTGTGGGTACTTTAATTATAGTATGTTAAAACGAGTAATATTGATTTCCTTGTTTGTTTGTTTTTTTCCTTGAAGACAGTAACGGTTCATCCATTGTATCATCCACACAATCTACAGCAACATCCACAGGAGGTATGTATCTATTAATCTGTTCATTATTATGAATCCTGAAGTTAGTTCCAAACCTAACCCTGAACATACCAAATTCTAAAGAACAGGCCATCAAAAGTGGGTATTTGAGACAGGTGTTACCATTTTAAGGCTGGGAAGCAACATGTAAAACAACTCTGAAAAGAATCTATATTGTTTTTCAAATTTAGGTACCATATTTCATCAGGAATTACATTTTTGATGCCATTTAAACATAGGAATCAAAATTTAATTTTGAGGAAGAATTGCAAGAAGTTGGGGGTTTTTTATGTTTACTCTTCATCTTTAAGCAAACTTCTTCCATTTTCATGAAATAGAGATTAATAGGATGTTATGCAAACAGTGCATATCTGTTTAATGTCACTTCACAATAAACAGATTTAGGATATAATGAAATCCTGTGAACTTGATTTTCAGGAGTAGACTCCATTTCCTTTTACATAAGACTCATAGAATCACAGGATCATCAAGGTTGGAGGAGAATTTAAAGATTGTCTGTCCAGCTGTCAGTGTAGCACCACCATAATCATCCCTAAACCATATCCCCAAGTGCCACATCCAGGCTTCTCTTGGACACTACCAGAAATGGTGACTCCACCACCTCTCTGGACAACTTATTCCAATGCATGACCACTCTTTCCGTTAATTTTTTTTTCTCATATTCCCTGCACATTGAAGCCATTTCCTCTTGTCCTTTCATTTGGCACATGACAGAAGAGGCCAACCCTCACCTCACTACAACCTCATAGCACTTAATACCATAGAAAATAATCCTTGGAGAGCTCATAGCACAAAATAGTGTCATTTAAGCCAGTGTCAATCAAGTGGAACAATTTGTCATGGGTGTATTTTCATTGGTTTAGCAGTACCATATTTCCTTCACAACCTGCCAAATCAACTGAAAGTAATTAAGTTAAAGGAGTTAAAAAATTTACATTCTGGAAGAATTTTCACAGGCAGATTTCATTACCCTAACAAGGGCTGGATAAGAGTTAATGTCATGCAGTTGTTCAGGCTGTGATGCACAGATAGAATATTGCATCTGAGAAAAGCTGGTTCTAGAAACTGGGGCCCCTTTGTGCTAAGAGCCATGTGAAAGCAGGGCAGAAATGTTGTGTCTGCTTAAGATGTGTTGTGTATTTGTGGAGTTTTATGCTGATCATAAGGTCCCACCTATGTAATTTCATTTCCACTACAACTCATATATCCTGTCTCTGTAATTTCCAAATAAGCTCTGAGCTACCACACTCAGAAGTTGCTTGTTTTTTTCATTTCTGTAGGGTAATTTAATACCAATGGAATGAGTACCAACTTCGTGTAACATCATTTTTATAATAGATGTTGCACATCTAACAGTTAGCCACTGTATTGCTCAGAAACAGAAGGCTCTTTGATACTCAGAAATCTCAGCTCAAAAGCAACCCACAGAAAACTGCTTGACACCTGCATCCAGATTTGTCCTTCTTTAGTATCACTTATGTTGGGAATGTCCTTACCAGGTGTGGTTTCGTGTTATGTAACTGTAGCTGGTTTCCATATAGGCATTTCCTTGCTTACTTCCTACAGTGAGGAACCATTTGGTATTTATGGATCGTTGTGCCTTTGGCACAGTTTTACCTGTCAGTATTGAAATGTGCCCTGAATTTTATCTGATGTATTTTATGCATGCTTCATAGAGGAACTGAGTTTTCGTAATTGTAACAAGGTAAGCAAATGAATACAGTGTTCCAATTGTTCCACCTCAATGAATGCTCATTTCAAAGGTTTCTCTGGGTTTATGGCACAATACTCTTATAACATTAAGGAACAGGAAAACAAATAGCATTTACAAAGGAGTCTGTATTTTGGTACTTCAGTAGTTTTAATGCAAAATGTCTCAGAAGTGCTGTGTAGGCTACTTCCTTTCTGCATGTTTACATTGTTATATTGATGACCTTTTTGAAGTTTTTGATGCTCCTATCAGTACTGGAAGCTGTGATACTTAAATCTTAGCAAAGACACAGTTTTGTATGTAGTTCCTCATGTTTTGCTCAACACAAATTTTATTCTACAGAAGCATTTAAAATGCTGTATTGTAAAAAAAGGAAAAAATAAGTATCAAGGTTACTCTGGAATTGAATCTATCCTTCAGTTCTAATTTTAGACAAATTCAAGAAAACATGGATATAATTAGATAGTTGAAATTCCATATTGAAAAGCTTTTGAAATGTTTAAAATGAGCCCTGTTTGTGTGAAGGTATAGGAATAACAGAAATAGACAGCTGGAAAGGAGCTGTTTCTCTCTAGAATTCTTTCATATATAAAAGCTCTTTGCATCCTACTGTCTGCTTAGAGAAATGTTAGTTGCATAACAGACTCATGTTTCTTGTTAGCTCCTTCTTAGAAAAATAAGTAATTGCTTTCCAGTCTTTCTATCTGGCTGCCTTCCATGAAAGTTATAAGAATTTTGCTATAAATGGAAATGTCTATTATTCTTAAGTTTTGTATCATGGTATTTTTTATTCTGAACAATTTATTAGTGTTTTCTGAGGAGGGAAGAAGAAATGTTAGGTAAAAGTAAAGTAAAAGACTTTTTTAGGTAAAAGTAAAAGTTGCATCAATGCAACTTGAGAAAAAGCATTGTAGCCTTTGTTTTAACCTTGGCAAGACTAAATAAATTACTTACACAATACATTTACTTTAGTTGAAATTTTATCGTGTTTTGTCCTTAACATAGAAATAGAGAATTCTCTCTGGTAAGTTTTAATGTATATGGAATCCAGTAATGCTAGTATTTCATTCAAAAGTAAATGAAAGATCAAATAATTACTAAAATTGGGGTGTGATGTTTTCATGCAAACCCTGTTATAATCAGAAAAGCTTTATTATCTGGAAAAGTAGGCACTTAAAATAGAAAGTAACTCTTGATCCAGAATTTTATTGCATTTTAACATATTGTAGGTTATGATTCAGTGGAATTGTGTTGTTACTGGAAAAAAAAAAGGCTGACTCACTTAAAAGTCATAATATGTCATCAGGATTCATCATATATTATCCAGGTTTTCTTTATGGCCTTTCCTTTAAAGAATTCTTAACCTTAAGGCCTGGAAATCGGAATTTAGATCTTCCCAAAGGAAAGTCTGTATGTAAGCCTGGATACCTGCAGTGGCATTTTCATTGTTACTCTGTCATTTTGTTTGGCCATGATAAATGCAGTGTTACTCAATGAGTGTACAGTTGTTTATTTTTATTCATTTTTCGGCATGGTATCACAAAAATTTCCCAGGTGTGTCCACCAGTACTGCCTATCTGACCAGTACCAGTCAACCCAACACCACCAGCACATCTGTGATCCTGACAACTCAGCCCACCAAAACCAGCCAGACAGTTGCACCCACCACAGCTTCATCTGTCACATCACCACGAGCCAGTCTTACAGTGGTGACCACTTCTCAGACTTCCTCCACGTCTGTGACAGGTGGGTTCGCAGTTCACGAAGCTCAGAAAGACTCAGATACACGTTCACATGGGTTGTAGAACAGTTAGTTTTATAGCAGTATGAAAAAAAGAGGAAGGAAGGTATTTGCATGCTGAAAAATCCAGGAGCCACCAGCAAAGAGATCAGCAGTGTAAAGGAGAAAGCCTGAATTTTGAATATTTTTAATACAATGTCTGTGTTTGTCCAGCTTTCCTTTCTGCAGTTTATTTGAACTCATCTCTGATACTTCCTTTTTCACAGCTGATCTGTATCTCAAAATATGTCTGCTGGCTTGGTAAAAAGGCTGAGTTCTGTTAGCAATGTAATGAATGTTTGCCTAACAGAGGATAGAACATGACAGTGCGTGAGTCACCCTGTATGTAAAAGTTGTCAAATATAGATTAACTGTACCCAGTAATACAAAAACAGTGAGTGCAGAATTCAGTATTTCCTTGCACTTGGCTGTGTTCCCATCATTTCATGCTTGCACTTCTAAACACATCAGGAGTGCTCACGTATCAACATTGGGTTGGTAAAGGTGTCACCAGAGGAGCTTGAAGTTGATGTAACACTCTGTATATAGCAAATAGTACAAATAGAACTGGGCACAGACTAGGTCTTTAGGTGGCAGTTTGTAGCAGATGTAACCAGTTCTGGCAGCAAAATAGCTATGGCTTATCTGAGGTTGTGTTGTCTGTGTCAATGTTTATGTTGGGCTACAGAGCTGATCTCACTTGGGACTGTGAGGGTACAATTCCATGAGACAAGGTTGAGCAATCCCAACAGCTCACTGCCACCAAGTGTTCTGTTCCCACCATGTAACTACACTGACAGATTTGGTGGCTGTTGGACTCTTCTTGCAGGATGACTGAGTATGCTCTGACTAAAAGCAACTTCCTTTTATGCTTGGGTTCATTTCAGGCCATCTTAGTGAGTTGAATTGGCTCATGGAGGGTATGTAAAACACTACAACTGGCCTAAGAAGGGCAGGAGCTCCATGTGTAGAAGGAGGGGAAAACAGAGGAGAGAAAAGGCAGGGGGAAAAAGGGAGGTGCAGAGAAGGAGCAGTTGGTCTTTCAGAGACAGCAAGCAGTTGGAGCAGCTGTGTCCTTGTCACCAGAATGTGACAATTAAAACCAGAGTCCTAGGTTTCACTGTGCTTGGCTTGTATCTTGTCAGTTGATCTTGGTTAAATTTGTCTAATTTGATCTTTAGGTGATAAGTCAATGGTGAGGGCAGGATGTAGAGTAGTCTCTCAAAACAAAGTTTTGCAAGCTCTGTAAAATGTGCCTTTTGTTTTCTTCTTATCAGCCACATCAAAATCAGAGGCTGTCATAGTCAAAACATCCAAATTTGATGTGGGCAGTTTTGTAGGTGGCATTGTGCTGACTCTTGGAGTCCTAGTCATTCTCTACATTGGATGCAAAACTTACCGCTCCAGAAGAGGCATTCAGTACAGAACCATGTAAGTTCCCAAGGGCTTGTCCCTTGGCCATTTATTACTTTCTTGAGGGGGAAAGGAAAACCAAATGAGCAGAATGAACTTGGATACATTTGTTTAATGTGCATTATATTAATATCATTAATAGATTTAACTGATGTTTTGTCTTTCACCACTTCTGCCATTCCCTGTTAGTATTATTCCTGTCTTCTGTGTGGGTTTTTTTTCTCTGATGTATTATATAAAATAATTTTATTATTTTTAAAAGGATCCTTGTCTTTTAGCTAGTCCATGAATGGTTAACATTTCATTGAAACTTTCTGCAGTTTGCAAGATTTCTTCTTTCAGATCAATATGTCTTTACTCCTTCCTAGCAAAATGTCTTCTGCTCACAAAATAACCTTCTTCGAAGAGTTGAGTGGTTCTTTCTCATGTTGACTGTTGTTTGTAGGGCAGAATATTAATTACTGTGTTTCTTTTACAGTGATGAACACGATGCCATCATTTAAAGAAGACTTCAGAGAAGACAGTGTTGGGAACCCACCCTGTCACAGCTGTTGTAACTTCTGAAAGAGTTTCTTTCATAAAGATGATCACAGTCTCTGAACCTATCTTGAGTGTTGTCCTGCAAAATGTTGAGAAGCTTTTTAAACATCCTGATTTTTTACATTGTCTCTTATAAGAGGAACTCAGCACTTTGTAGAGACACTATTTTATTTTTCCAGTACTTGTAACCAGATTTAGAGAAAATCACATACTGAGTCATTATAAGGTACATACACAGTCCTCTGAAATAGCTAATTACTAGCACAGGTAATTGCATCAGTGCTATTCTAAGCAAGGTCAGGGTTGGTTTTTTTTCCTAAAATTTTGTATTAAATTGTATTTATTTTGAAGTTTAATGTGAATTTTAGTTTAGAAATTTCAGGTTTTGAACACCTCAGTTAATTCTTAATAGGCTTCAGAGGAAGTGTGGTTAGATAAATGTATAGAAGGTGATAATGAGTACTCTAAATGTCAGTCATTAGCTCACCAGTGAGCTGCAGATGCTTCCTTAATCAGTTCTGTAAGGAGATTAACTGCAGGAGACATGGACAGAATGGAAGTATCCATTCATTCATAACCCTCTTCTCTAAAAGCTTCTTCTTTTCTAGCATGTCCTAATGAAGCTTGTGCAATTGAAGATTTAATAAAAAAGGAGAAAAGTAGTTTTGCCATTCTAAAAAAAAAAGTTCTAAAATTGACTTGTAAGTTGAAGATAGCAAACACATGGCTCTTGGTTTTTATTGTTACAAAGCCATCTGTGGTGTTGTAGCAGCATTTGATAATCGTTCAAAGTTATATAGAGAAGGGAAAACATATAAGACAGAATTTTAGCAGACTATAAGCTGCATTTTTACAGCTGTTTTCAGAACTTGATCCTGCTGCACAGATGTACAGACAACTGGTCAAAAGCCCAGCTGCAGGCACTGGGGCATCTCTGGGCACACCTTTAGCTGAAGGCTCAAATTCTCTGAGGGCCCTGGGCAGGATGGCTGGTGCTTTTCCCATGTCACTTCTGCAGGTCCACTCAGGTAAATCTGCTGACTTACACTGCTGCTGTAAGGAGAACTAGAACAAGCATCATGAACCACAGGCCTGCATCTCTGTAAGTCACTGATTATTCAGTCTTGCTCAGGCTTCACTTGTAGACCTGTCCCCACTGAAGAGGGTTGGTGTGGTGGGGTTTGACTGTCCTGGTTATTTTCCCTCCTGCTGGGCACAGGGGAGATGGTGACAGGTGAGGAAAGTCACACTGGGGAAACTGCACATAAGGTCTCTTGGGGGATGGGGAACAACTCATCAGGGAAAATGTAACTACTCTGGAACAGATTATTTTCTTAAGCAATAGTTTATTCTGACATGCAATGTTAAAGTGGCCATATTGGGGTATTTTCCTTTTTCACATGGAATAGTAAAACTGTTTCCAAGGCATAGCCAACTCCAACAAACCACGGCTAAAGAGTCATCTTACTAGTTACTCTCCTGGAAAGGAGTTAACAGGGTTGTTTCATTTTTTTACTGTGTTTGAGGGGCGGGATGGGGGGAGAGGGTGATGTGACTTTTGTAATTTTTCTTAATTGTATTGTTTGGTGGAATATTACTGGATTTGACTTGAGTTATGGAAACAATTATTTCATAGAACTGTAATTCCTTACTTTGTAGAAATTAAGATAGTTAAGTGCAACTCAGTTACTGGGATTGTCCCATCTCTGCTGTACAGACAAATAAAATGAAATCTTTGGAGTTACTTATATTAATTTAAGTTGAATTTTTAATTTATTACCTGATTTTGTAATTCCCTCAGTTCATTCCACAGTCATAACCATTTGATAAGAAGCATTCTAAAAGATACTTGTAAATGCTAGGATACCAGACCTAGTTCATTTTTGCCTAGTTCAATAATTTCTAATTTATTCTGTAATCTCATTACCATAGTAAAGCAGAAGAATGTGCTTGAGACTTCAGAAGTGTCAATGCAAACTTAAAACCAGACCGCCTTTCAGGTGTTTGAAATCTAGACAAAAGGCAGTGCAGTTGATAGATTTTACCTTATCTTTGCTTTCCAGCAGGAAGTGAAACCCCAGCTTTGTTACTTATTTATAAAAGGAGCTGCTGCTATGGTCATTCGGCCCTTTCTTAACTGAATTCAGTAATACTTGTAAAGATGACCCAGTTGTTTCTAGTCCCCTCAGAGGACCGTGTGTTTTCTTTCAGTGCTGGTGTCCGAGCAATGCAGTTCCTAATTCCGTCTGCCTTAGGAGCCCCTCTGGTGAGACATCAAGGAACTGCATGTGCAGGGTCACGTTTTAAACCCATCACCAGCACTTGATTAATTATTACAGCTCTTTCACACAACCCCTATGCAAACATTTTACCCTTCATATTCACGGCTTTGTGCTTAATGTTAAAGTGTTTTTATTTAATACTACAGGCTGGGGCAGTCAGTCACATGAACAGAACATGGCCAGCTTAGGTTAGTATTTATAAATGTTACTTTTGCCCTTCAAACACATCAACATCAACCTTATAGAGTCACATCTTAGGGCTGCAGCATTCTGCCTTCCTCCTACAGGTCTTTCCTTTTTATGCAGCTCTCCTTGAGCCTGTATTCCAGTACCAAATCATAGCACTTCCAGCTTAATTGGTATGATGGCGTTCTGTGTCAAAGGCTTCAAAACAGTCTGGAAATGCTGCAGTGCTATACTTGTGCTTCTATTTAAAAAAAAAAACAAAAAAAACCCAAAAAAAACCCCAAAAAAAACCAAAACCAACCAAACAAACAACAACAACAAAAAAAAACCCAAAACAAACAAAAAACCCACCCCATATTGTTAAATCAAGGTCATGTTGCTGTGATAATATTCAATAACTTGAACGTTATCCTTTTGTAAATTGTTCATACCTGTCTTCTTTGTTCAGAGCTCTTGCATACTCATGCCACTCTATTTTTGCCCTGAAAAGTTAACATAGCATTCTTAACATGCTTTGCTGAAAAATATGTAAGCAACAATGTAACAGTATTACCAAAAGCTAAGTGGAAGGGCACCAGGGACTGGAAATTGCCTAGAGAATTCAAGAGGTTAAAAATTTAGCTGTGATATGGAAGGAGAGGGAATGAGGACGGACATGTAGTGAAAGTAAACACACTTTCTAGACAGCACTGAAGTCCCAGTTGGTGGTACTCACAGCTGCTGTGTTATTTTCAAAAAATGTTTGTGCTCCAGCTGGGAATACTACTCCAGACACAGGATGTATACAACACCCGAGACTCTTATGCTGTGGCAGCAGCGAGGAAGCTGGGCTGGAGCATCAGTAAACACGGTGATCACATGTTCCATTACAAACAGAAATGCAGGACTGCTGATTTAGTGTTGTCCCAGGAAGCTGACTCTGTGCAACAGTAACCTCTGGAACAAGAGTGGCAACAGTTACATTTGAAGTAGTTCGGCAGAACTGTGAGTACCTTCCCTGTGCAGAATACAAGCTCCTGTCTGAATTCACATACGTGAGGTGGGAGATTCAGAAAACTGAATTTCAGGTTCAGTCCAGCTGCAGCATTAAGCATGACACTGCCCATCTCAGCCTCACTAGACTACAACTGCCACGAGGCAGAATTCAAGGCAGGTAAGCGCACTACTTGCAATTTTCATGTGCCCCTCTTCTGCTGTCTTGTGAGCAATATAGCAAAGAATCAAGTTGTGAAAGCATGGTACTATGGAGATACTACACAACCACTAACTCCCTCAGGCAGAAAAAGTGACAATATAAAGATTTTTCCTTGGAATCATGCTAATGGGGTTCCTAAGTATTTCCTACATGGCAATTCATTTTGTCATGTAAGAGCAGTGCTCTGACTGGTGGCAGTCTGATTGCTTGTGGGCACTAGAAATACACAATGTCTTAAATTTCAAGAACACTGGGCTTCCTGGTCAATGCATAAAGTCAAACAGAAGAGATGTGCAGCTAGTCAAAGATACACAAAAAAAAAAAATCAGGAAACTGCTAGTTATAAAGCTGCCTGGTGCTGACTTCACAAAACAGGCAGCTGCTACTTGGGGAGCCTCTGTATCTTGCAATATCTTACACTAGTATCAGAAACCACAACTGCTTCAGGCTAGATCCATTGCAGATATGATAAACTTCATTCCAGCAAAGAAATTGCACATTTACAGCAGCTGGGAATACTGCCTTTTCTATCTGCATTCCACAGCAAGTCTGACCACTAAACTCCAACCATACTGAAGTTCACATCCTCCACACCCTCCAAACCTTGCCAACACACACTATCAGCTCATGACAAGCTGTGGGGCTGAAACACTGATGCCCAAGAACTTGAGCTCAGTCAGCAGAGCTGCGCTGGATGCTGGGAGTAGGGGCCTATTCATTGTTTAACCCAGTCAGAGCTCTGGAAAATGCTTTCAGAGAAGGATGTGGATGCAGAAAGAAGTGTGAGCATGGTCAGCTAGTTCACAGGTGACAGAATTCACTTGACCCTCTTCCCCTGAAGCACTAGACTGTTACCCATGGTTTAACCTTTTGCCAGGGTTGTTTGCAATGTGTTATGGGCAAGCCTGACCAGAGCTTTCTTGGAATAGTCCTAAGGAGAGCATAAGTGCTCACATGCGCAGCATTATCAATTAGGGCACCCAGTCATTACAGCAGGGTGTAGCAGAGTCATAACCTACATCAGCCTTCCTGCCAAAACTAGGTCAGAGAGTTTTACCCACTAGTTTCTAGATCATGTTCTTCCACTTCTTAAAGCAATTCAGGTGCCTAGTGCAGAGAGTGTGTGCTGTTTGAAGGGATATTCAAAACATTCAGTGGTGGGCTGACTGGTATGTTGCAGGTCCTGAGGGACAGGCATCACAACTGACACTGAACACTTTTTAAAGCCCTGTATATCCTCTCATCTGATTTACATATAGTTAATTGCAGTGTCTGAAAAACTCTCACCCCACACAGTTCTAAAGAAAAATTAATTGCTTAAAGTCTGCATGCTAGTATGTTTTTTCCTATACTCCTCCCTACTCAGAAATAAGGCGTACCTCCTAGCAATACCACTCTGATGACTCCTGACCTCCCCAGCTCAAACCCCCTGCAGGTTCCTCTTTAGCTTTAGAAAGTACACTTGGTTCTAATATTACTAATTTATTGCTTGGAAAAAATTAATGAAATTTCAAGTCCTGAGCCTTACTCAAGAAGTAAGTTTTCACAAACTTTTAACGATTTTTTAAGTTGTTACATGAGACAAAAGAGCTTTTAGAGGCATTTCAAAAAAACAGAAAAGGAAAAGCACATTATTCAAAGCTGTTTAAAATGACATGCTAGGTTTAAAATGACATGCTAGGTTTAAAATGTTTACATTTCTTGTAACAAAACTAAAGGGAAGATATGTACATGTAATGAAGTTGGACAAAAGCCTGCATTTGGAAGAACTACAGCAAGCCAACCCACAGGTAAGGAATCCAGGACTGATTATGTTATCCACTTAGGCTGTGTGAGAAACTATGGATTGAAGGTGACTGACTTTAAATGAAAGCCAAACTGACCCCACCACTGCAGGACCTGATGCCATTAATCTGGCAGTATTCTTCCAGTGACTGACATGAAATCCTTGCCAATTCCCTATGAACACCTCTCTTTGTAGGTATCCACCATGCAAGTCCAGGGATACAAAGCTGAGAAGGGTAATGAATCAACCAATAAAGGAATAGGAGCTCCCAAACTATCAGCTTACAAAACAAAATCCAAGACTTCAGACGTGCCTGGGAGATCCTATTATTTAACTGCACAATCCCTATGAAGATCCAAACACAGAAAAGTAGCTTTTACAATTAATCACCAGCACAGACCGCATAGCTACCCCTTGTCTCATGTCTAAGGTCATGAGGACCAGGATTTCTGGCATTTGAAAAACCAATTCAGAAGGAAGTATCAGATGCTGTTGGGGTTTTGCGGGGGGGGCTAGTTTTTGGTTTTAAATAAAGAGGAAATCACCAAACAGCAGAGAAGTTCATTTCCCTGTTCAAAAATGAAAGAAAAGCAAATGGAATGAAGCTTTATTGTACTTTTGCAGGCAAACAACCCCAAACTTTTGTCAGGAAAAGACAGCATTCTAATCACTGCAGTCTACAGAGAAAAGTCAACAATGACAACAGAGTAAACAAGCTCCAGTTTGAGAAATAGAAATATTTTAATTCAGTCTTCATAAAAACGATTAGCAATACACATTACAAAAGTATGAAGACATGAAAAAGCTTTAGAAGTCCTGTTGCTCCTGCAATAGTTAGCCTCTTTTCTCTTTAAGTCGAGAAGAAAGCCAAAACAGAAATAGCTGAAATTAATTAACATTAACTATTAGTAACGGCAAACTCTGTAATTTTCTCACATCCACATGGAGGAAACTCATGAGAAGTGTTAGACCAAGCTCTATTTTAGGAACTGAACCAAAAACTTCTTTGAATAAAAGTGACACTAGTGAGCCTACTTTCCCTACTCAGAAAGGAACACCACAAAAACCTCACCCAAATATTGAGATAGTTTTATGAACAGAGAATCTTTGGCACTGAAGGCCTTCTATATATAATCATATACACTTCACTATCACAAAACTTTGTTAGACAGTTGGTTAATCCTCTTCTCTACCACAATCTTCCATTCTAAAGATACTGCTGTCTTAAGCTTCAGCAGTTGGAGGATGGCAGGAATGAAGACATTTTGTAAATTTTCCTCTTTACGAAAGAAATGTTCGGACTGTACCCTTTATTGTCCCCCTGCAAATAGGGCATTTCCTAAGGGATGGTGCACAGTCTTTGCACACCACTAAGTGACCACATGGGATAAAGACAATAGAAACTTCTTTGTCCATGCAAACTTTGCATGTTCTTTCCTCTTGCAATCTTCTTAACTGTTCTTCCATAGGTAAACCTGAAAAAAAATAGTTAACTTTTTGTCAGCTTGAATATATGTGAATATATCAAAATACATTTAGAGTGTAGCCATGCCCCTTTTCACCTTTTATTTTCCTTCCTGTATTGATTAAATACAGAAGGCAGTGAACATTTTTCAGAGCTCAGAAAGTGGCATGCAAGGAACTAGTCTGTACTTTCCAGTTCTGTGAGATGATGGACAGGCCAGATGTTGGAGGCCAACCAGTGTTTACAGTTTAGAAAATGATGTACTTTTCTTAGTTGGATATCAGAAACACAAACACAGTCTGACTGGTGGAAGTGAGCTATATCCAGGCTTGTAATACTTTTCTGCAGTCTATTCACAGATTGAACTGCAGAAACCAAAAGCAAATTCAATCTCATGTCTGACGAGTTTTTATCTACACAGCTGTTGGTCAAGCTGGGCCTCAGGACACCTGTAACCCACTCTAGAAAAGCAGAGGTGATACCTGTTCTGAAATGCTAACCACTGATTCATTCTCCAAACTTTACCAAATGCCTGAATGCTTGTATCAGTATCAATCCCAGCATATGCTGCTTGAATTGTTGAGCTCCAGAAAGCTCCACATCCTGTGATATGCAAAAGCATGAGCAAGGCACAGGATGCAGCTTAGAGCTGGTAGACTTACTTGCAAGTATGCACATGCACTTAACTTCTGGTTAACTTTTTTAGTCCATATCACTAAAGCAGAAATAGAGAGAGTAAAGCACCAAACCTATTTTTTAACCAAAGTAATTTTCTTTTTTATATTATTCTGCTTGTTCTACAATAGTCTTTAAGATAAGAAGGTAGAATTTAAGGTACCTGAAACATCTTCTGTGGGAACATACTTGATGGTCTTCTCCACTAGAATAAAAGAAAAAAAATCCTTATAATTTAACTAATCTATGTTCAAACAGCATTTGTTTCTTTTTCTTTAGACTGCTGTGAGAGCACTGGTTAAACTTCTATAGAAGGATATCCTTTAAAAATAAAAGGAAACCAGACAGACATACCAAATAAATCTTTGTAGAGCACAGGGTCACAATCTCGTAGACAGTTCCTGAAGATGCTGGCTGCTTCATTTCCTTTCACTAAAATTGTATCTATCAGTTCCCTTGCCTGCAATGGTATCTGAGTCTTCTGCTTAATAACATCATGCTCAAGTTCTGTTATCACTTTAGCTGATAATAAACTCCCGAGAATTGGGAGTACACATGTTAAACGTTGGAATAAAGCCATTCGATTCTTCTGGATCAAGTACAAATCATCTGGAACATAAGGGGGAATTAGATAAGACAATTAGGAATACACTACTCCCAAGTTGTACTTCTGTTTAACAATAATTGATATAGTCTTTAAACTCTACTTGCAATGTGTGCTTATTGCATATCATTAATGAAATCCTCAGCAGTTTTAGTGGTATTCACATAACGAACAGACTTAAGGAAGCCATGTACAAGCAGATTCTGAGCCAAAACCTGTTCACCAAGGAAACTTCCTGTTCTCATCTCTAGGTTAAATG
>VWZN01003849.1:286809-326909 GCA_013396955.1 Regulus satrapa
TTTTTTTAACTTTAGTCATGGGTTTGTTCACCTTTGCCCGGGGGGAGGGGAATTGAAGTTTCTCTTCAAAACCTCTCCTCACTGGGAAAGGCCTGATGAGTTTAACATCCACAGACTGGGAGTAGCCAGAAGAGGCACAGGAGATAAGAGAACAGTTAAGGAATATTACCTGCTGCTGTAAGCCTGAGATACTTGGTCTGGGAATTGAGAAGAGAAACAAAGAATGAGGACTAGATTAGCATCAAAGGCAAAGGGATCAGTAGGAGATGGAATACTAGGTAATTTAAGAGCAATGAACGTGAATTTATTTGGGCGTTTTATATATAAATATGTGAAAGAACCATGTGAATGATTTTCACTCCCAGCCTGGGCATGTGTCGATGAAATAACTTCTGTTGCCCATCCTGGCCAGAATAAAATAATGCCTTGATTCTCTAACACCGGAAAGATGTTGTTCCAATGACAAGGCTACCTACATCTATATCAGCAATAAATATTACTTTTTCTTTTTTAAAATGAAACAATTTAAGTTGCATTTGGGCATATAGTACAAAAAAAAAAAAAAAAAAAAAAAAAAAAAAAAAAAAAAAAGAAGTCACAAGGGACAAATAGAATATCTAGCTATTAAGGGCATCCATGACTCATTGTGATAACCTTAAATGTTCAAGGAAAAAAAAAAAAACTAAAAACTTACTGCTCCCTTTCTGAAGGTCAGTGCAGTCAGAGTCTTCAAAGTTTCCATTCTCTTTGCTGCACACAGACAAGAGTTTTCTTTTTCACATCCTCCTATGCAAAGAATCACAAGTACAAAAGTTTAAGTTTACCTAAATCAGTTGCAGACTTTGTCACATCTAGTGCTCAGAAAATTCTCCCATAAGCCCTAAGAAGTCTGAAGAACATATCAAAGCCACACTGAATAAGTTGAGGCTTTAAAATCAGTCAGAAACTCTCATTAATATTTACTTGGAAGATAAAAAATAAACGTAATGAGTTGCAAGAAGATCTTGATAAATGTTGAGTTCAATTCTCTTTTTAGACTGGAGAATCTGCTCACTCTTCTAAGTTTTATTGTCTGCTTCTAGGAAGACCATTTTGCTCCCCAGGGGGTATAACAAACATACATTCAGCAGGAGATAGGAACGTGAAGAATGCCAAAGCAGAAATTACTTGACTAAAAGAAACCACAATCAGGTGGAAAGAGGACCACTTAGATATATCAGGGAAATAAAAAGGTTCTATTCAACTGCTTCAAATAGTGTCAATTCAGAGCCTCACATTCCTGACTTTTTCCAGAGGAGTTGTCTTTCTAAACAGCAAGTTGTCTGCTTTGACTCCAAGTTACTTCCTGCAGTCAGAGTAAGAAGATTTCTCTAGATCTGAGTTCCCTCATTTATTCCCCATTATCTCTCTGGAGATAGTAAAACCTTCCCAAGGTGTTTAATTTGCTTTAGTTGAACCAGCTGTTGCTATTCATGTTCTTGAGGAATTTTTTAGGTCAATACTCCTTCGACTGAAAGAGAATCAAATGTGGCACTGTTTAATTTCCTGAAGATTATACCGGAGGTTTTCTACCACGACTGCTGCTATGTTCAAGAAGATATAACTGATTTCTAAATCATGCTAAATGTGATTCCATCACACTTTACCTAGAAAATGGGTGATTACCTTGACAAAGAATGCTGCTTAAAAGGCCAAATACCTCAGAAATTAAATCATCCATTAGGAGGCTACAGATTAAGATGAAGTTTCACAAAGTATCTACATCACCATTTCAAACGGCACATAAGTAGATGGGAGCACACTGACTTCCACAAACCCGAATACAAAGAGGACCTTAAGCCTTCTGTTACAACATGCAAAATAAAGCTCTAATTCTGTAAGCAAAACCAGAAATCTGATCTCTGTGCCTGCCTGAGTTCCCAATGCAGCTCATGGGGAACTGATTTGTGATTTACAGCAAAACCAAAAAACCCCAAGCCCCTGTGTGCAAACGGAACAGGCCATAAATCAGCTCTCCATGAACAACGATGGCACAAGCAGTTGTAGCAGACACGGGATTAAATGACAGGTCTGGGGGCTGCTTAGATTAATCCTGGTGCCAGATGGTACTAAAACTGCAGCCTGAGAGAAGCTGAGCTTTCCATTCTTGCATTCTGCTTCACAGTATTGTTTCTTAAGAACAGAAGAGAAATAAGAGGAACCATAGTTGTACTGAAAATGCTTTCGCTTTTATTTCTTAGGACTTACAGGAATAAATAAATTGAAAGTAAAGTAGCATGCACCACTGAATAAAAAATTCCTTTTAGACATAATATTTTCGTAAGAATATGTTAGAGGAAAAACAGTGAAAAGAGAAAAAAGAGAAAAAGTGATGCGTGGTTTTTGTTTGATTTTTTTTCCTAGTAGGTACAAATTAATTATTAATTTAAATAGCAGTACTTACTGGATACATGTAACAGGGAGGGGATTGGGGTGAGAAACAATTGAGTGAATATAACTGGCTATTTATGACAAGGTTAGAAGACTGGGTTTCTGGAAGCTGGAATGTGCTATCATATTTTGACGGATTTGCTGTTAAATTTTTCAAATAATTGAAAGGTTATTGGGGTGGAGTGGACAGACATATACATTCTTATACAAAAAAAAATTGTATAAATGAGATGACAAAATCAGGCTAAAATTACATGAGATGTCATGCTGAATACTCATTTGTTGTTTTTTATTGTTTTTTTTTTTTAATGGACTAACTAGAAAAATTGCTCTGTTCCTAGTATACTTAATCAGAAGGACCACCTCAGAAAACAAAGAATATACTGACAGAGCTTAATTTAGCATCAACCAGTGGCTACACTGACCTAAAATCCATCTTTCCCAATATCAGCCAGTACCAGATATCCCGGGTATCAGCTAATCTCTTTATGTAATGAAAACCATCTCAGCCTCTAGTACAATAATCTGGGCCTGTTTTCTAAAGTTGAGTGTTACTAATTGCAATAATCCAAAAGGTCACTCTAGTCCTTATGAACAAAGATTTTTTTTTGAGGAAAAATAAGTTTTTAGGCAAATTCTTAGGTCAGGAATTCAGAGTGGCAGTGAGTACAGCTGGCTTGGGAAACAGGAGTTAGATGCTGGGTTCATTACCCTGCACTGCTGCTGAGACAGAGGGTACAATAGCCTTGAAGAAGCAAAGAAATTTCAGCAGAGCAAGAACTTTTTCCATTGAAAAAGCTCTGTCCTAAAGATCACTGAGATCAAAGAATGTAAAAAGGGCCAGCTAAGATTCTCCCATCCTTCCATTGTGCAAGATTCAAGAAACAAGGCACCCCATTCCTAACACACAGGACAATAAGAACATGTTTTGAACAAAAAGAGAAACCTGATAAAATGTGCTTGTACAGCATCTGGAAAATTAGGTCCCTGTCTCTGAGGCTTTAAGTCTCTACTTTAAAAAGCAGTAATGTCAAAAGTTGACATGAGATGGATTTTATTCTGCTCTGATAATAAAGTACATATTTAAAACAGACCAGACCACCAGATCTGAGACACAGGTAGCTTGTGCTCCCTTCAAGCTCTGGGGTAGTGGAGATTAAATTACCATCTAAGGGTTGGCACAGAAGTCTCAATATCAAATGTGTGGAAACCTTAGGCACACAGCGTGATTTCTAGCACCACCTGCACATTGAGAAGTACAAATGCAAGAGTCTGAATAAAGTCCCGGTGTCTTGAGGCTTGATACTGGCCTCTTGCCACTTCCTTATGACTTCTTTAGTTTGATTTTAAAGGAAATTGCCTTTTCTCTTGTCTCAAAGCTCTTCCTAATACACTTATGAATTTGTATCTAACTAGGAACATGGTTTGTTGTCTGAATTTTGTAAGCACAAAATAAGCTACTGTGAGAACATTTCCAAAATTAAGCAGGTTATCTTCCTTTGAAAGTGTATACAGGAGTTTGGCATTGGCCCAGTACTTTAGGAGTTTCTGGGTTTTGTGATTCTGTTTTTCTTCTTTTGAAACAATAGTGGTATTCATGCCTAGGCAGTTCATGAGGTTACAGCTTCTGAGGCTGTGTTTCTCAATACGTAGCAATCACTATAAAAGATGCAGCATACTTCAGTGTTACCACAGTGATTCCCCTTCCGCTGGCTCCCATGGAGTAATTCTAAAATGTATGTGTTTTAAAGTGAAACATTGCTTGTACATACAAACCTACTCAATCCTGCGTCTGGACATGTAGACCTGTGGGCCAAACTTGGTAGACTGGAATATGTGTACCTTGTGATTGTGAGCGCTATTCCTCTGCTTCTGTCCTTTCAAATCTCCTTCCCCCTCCAGTCAACTCCTCTCTGCACAATGCTAATCTCCTGCACACAGAAAATGAGCGCTTTTATACAATATCCTGTTTGTCAAACGTTGTTTTGTCCCTTTAGTTATTACACACAAGTACTCTTCAGCTGACAAGTTGCCAGCTGCATTGTTCGCAGGTTGTCAGACCTCCCACATTACAGTGTACTTGCCCAGCCTCAGAGAGAAAGACTATGGCTTTTTCATGGACAAAAATAAGCAAAAAAAAAAAAAAAAATTGAAAACCAATTTCTTCTGTTCAATAAATAGTTGAACTGCAGTGAGCTAGAGAGGGCAGGCAGCTCTGAAAACAAAGAGAGCTGCTGACCAACAAAACTTGGGAAACACCAAAAAAGGGTGCAGAATCTGAACATCAGGAAAGAGAGGGACAAAGGTTACAGTGATGCAATTGCCAAGAGAGAATCATCTAGTAAAATGTATAAGGGCCTTAGAATAGATATTTATATCTGAGCTGGTCAGTCTTTATGGTCAGATGAAAAAAAGAATGCACCTTTAGCATGTGTTTTTGTATTAAATCCTAAAATATAAAGTCCATTTGAAATTGATTACATGCATCACCCCAAAGTGCATTTTTCTTTCTGTTGATTGCTAAGGAGGTGACAGCGCTGAGACACTAGGGAGATTGTTCCAAGGTCTTGCATTTTTGTAACATCATTAGGAGGCAGATATAACTAAAATCAGAGGACAAGGGAAAATGATAAACAAGTCAATGGTTGTTTGTTCCAGAGATAAACGTTTTTTAGTGCATGGTTTATATAGCAAAGGCAGAAACTCAACAGTTGTTCTCACAAACCAGACCTGTGGTCTTCTGCCATTTCTAGGAACAACAGAAAATACAAGAAATTCTATTGCAGGAGATTATGAGTTAACACAGCAACTCTTCAGATACTTTTTTTCTTTTTGTTTCTGTCCATTTTTCACTTTTATTTCATCACTTTATTTCATGAAGAAAAGCAAAACTAAAACTCTTCCTTTTGGGGCAGGAGATCAGAACAAGAGTTCGTTTTTTTGGGGTTTTTTTTAGAGCACTGTTTCGGAGTAGGTTTTTTTGCAGCTAATCAGGAAAGGGTCATTATTTTACTGATGCAATTACATATCATGAGCTATGGTAATAACATATTCCTAGGAGGACACTATCTGCAGATGTCCTTTGGCAGGCCTCAGCTCATAAAACACCAGCCCAGGAGGCCTAGGCTGGGTAGCCACATACACTGGTCCCAAAAAGCCTTTTCTGAGCAGAAAGCACCTTCTCTTAGATTGGGCTAATCCTCCCTGTGGTAAGGGCCTTGTCCCCACGGCCTCCAGTGCCACACTTGAACAAGAAAAATCCAGGTACTCACTAGCCGTGGCAGCTGCATTTCACATTAGCAGCAGTTTGGCCATCTCATCCTCATTTTGTATGTTCAACAGGTAAAATAAAATGTAGGAGGTAACTGCTCTTGGGGCAACCACAGGGAAGAGAGGGCATAGGGATGAACAGCTCATCAGGAGGGTGGTCCTGAAGAAGAGCGCAGCAGTGCATTTCATACACATAAATCTTGAAAAGCTGAGCAGTCCACAGGCGGTTTTAAACTTTAGACATGGTTACAAAGTGTGGCATGGGGCCAAATTTCACAAATAAGTAGTTGAGATAATCAAAATTATCTGACTGCTCCCACCAAGGGCTGTTTTCCAGGGTATGATCTATCATGCAGCATGACAGTGGTATTTTATTGCCAAAGAGGCTTCAGTGGAATCCTCAGTGAAGTTTCAGATTGGTTTCTGGGAAATGAACTTTCCAGAGGGCAGGATATTTGACAGCATTGCCCTCAAAATTTGTGGGAATTGTCTGTGAGTCTGAAGGGATGGGAGGGTTCATGGACTGAATATGGATCTCTCCAGTCCCTGGAGCCAAGGACTCAGAGGAGCGATGCACTTCACTGCTGCAGATCTGGAGTGTTTCTATGGTGAACCTCTGCTTTTCCAACAGAAGTGTATTCATCAGGCAAAGTCCATCCCTGAGGTTCCTGAGGAGTAGCTACAGTCATCCTAAGTGCTGCAGACCACACACCTCAGCCTGTTCTGAAGAGTGGGAAGCAACACAGCCAGACTGGCTCATCTCCCTCTTGGCATTCCCCATCACCTCCTGCACCCAGACACTGCAGAGCCCACAGGGCCATGCTTGTCCCGTCTGTGTCCCGAAAGAGAGCTGCAAACTCTCTGTCGCTGTCCCAGAAATAGAACTCACAGCACCTTGTTGACTTGCAGCACAGGAGAAGCCAGGATTCAGGTAAGTCTTTCTTTCCTGGGCAGCCCGTGAACTGGAAGAGTTCCAGCCAGGGTGGAGCACAGACACTGCCTGACCCAGTGTCACCCACATGCACCAGTGTGGTATCCAGTCCAAAGGACAGCCAGGGCAGGTCATATCCCCGCCACATTCCTGCAGCAGGAAATGGTTCTTTGCCTCTTCACACAGAATTTGATTAAGAAGTCAGTACAAATCAGCAGGTCATAGGCTGGGAGTTAGGCAATGAACCTCCAAGCTGCTTCTGGTCACAGGAAGTTAATGAGGTAGAAATTCATATAAAGAGGAAGAACAAAATACAGCATTGTCTGCAAGGATGTAACCACCCGTGTGCCAAGTGCTGAGGACACCTGGAATTTTTTCATCCTACCAGAGTTTAGAGGTACTATTGCACTTTTCCATACAGAGTTCTATTACAAGAATTTATAGAACTATGGAAAGACTTAGGCTGGGAGGGATCTTAAAAATTATTTCATTTCAGCCATGCTGCCACAGGGAGGGACACTTTCCACTAGACCAGGTTGCTCAAACCACCACTAACCAAGCTTTGAACACTTCCAGGGATGGGTCATCCACAACTTTTCTGGGCAACCTGTTTGAGTGTCTCACCACACTCACAGGAAAGAATTGCTTCCTAAGATCCAGTCTAAGCCCACCTTCTATAGACACATCACATGCTATAAAAGGTTTTTCCTCAATGGCTTTAGCTTCAGAGAATCCTCCCCTTCAGTCATACGCAGGCACTTGCCATTTTTTGAGTGTTGACTCTGACAATTAGGGCTAAGAAACGTTCCTGGCAGTTCAAATGCCAGACCTTCTCATAGTGTGCCACTCTACACAGTGGGCTCTCTGCTAAATGCTGAGATTCAGCTCAACTACACATTAGTTTGAAAGAAATTGAACCTGAAGAGGACTGGGTACCACAGACTAAACTTTGGGGGTTTTTCACCCTTTTTTTTGTTTGTTTGATTTTTTTGGGGGTATTTTTTTTAATCAGTTGGTTAACAATAAAATAAAATATTTCCCCCCCTTCAATTTTGCCTAGCACAGTTTATTCTTCTCTGCCAGCTCTTTTTGAAAACAAAAGTAGTGGCCATGCTTCATTCCTTTTTTCTCTAAAATTAATACAGAATCACAAATTAATTAAATTATGATCAATATTAGGGAAAAAGATCATGGCTTTGCTAATCTCCTCCTACGTAATTAGGCATGACAAGTCTTATCTCAATTTCCTTGGAAACGTAGCAACGGGGTACAAAGCAAAGACCCAGGGAGCTAATTTGGTTTCCTTGACCCTCGGATTGGCAGAGGTAGTTTTTTTAAAGCACTGACACTCTGCCTGACGCCGGCCGGTGAGGAAATGCTAAAAAGGGGCTGGTGGTGTTTTAGCACCACCGGGTGGACAAATAAGGGAAAAAAAGTTAATTTTTGAGACGGTATGCATGGATGTCCTGACAGGCAATATTCCCACCTCGGAGCAGGAGCCCCATGCAGTGTCCCAACCTCACTCGTGCAGTTCTTCTTGTCGACAAGTATCTCAGGAAGTTCTCACACACCTCTTCACCAAATTAGGCATTTCTGTTGCACTGCAAGTGATCCCAGAGTCTGGAAAGTCTTCCCAGAAAACATTAGATTTGTAAATACAGGCATAATATCTGTAATGAATATGACCAAAAGAGAAAACAAACACGATCTATAATTTTTAATTCAGAATTTCAGTCACGTCAGAAATAGCTCAGATATTGCTCAGACACTTCTCAGCCTTTTCTGGCAGTTTTGTTTCTCCCTTGAAATCAACGCCATGGTAGGTAAATGAGTGGGTTCCTTAAATCACAGGAATGTAGTGTTTCAAAGTTTCTTACACCTTGATTGTTCTGTGGGCTTTTGGACAGTAATTGTTGTGGGTGGCTGGCCTTGGGCAGCTTTTAATGCTGTTCACAGAAGATACATGAAGATGTGCAGCAGCTGTAGCTCCATAAGAACTGCTTTCCCCTGGCACCAGATAAGATAGTTTGTTGAAATAAGTAAACGCGCTCTCACCCTCCCACCTATATTCTATGTGCTTTACTGGCACGCTCCTGCCTAGAGCTTTGGCCAGCTCTGTGCCCTGTGATTTATCTGTTATGTATCTGTTCATTGGATTACACTACAGCCCCCAGGGGCCTTTGCGCTACTCCGCAAAGGCACAGGCTGTCTCTTTATGGGGCACTTACCTTTGGCCGACACAAGCCAGGGGGAAAGGGAAAGCACGGGGCACTCTGGCAGCAAGACCCCCACGCTGGCCCGTGTTCCTCCTCGCCAAACTGGTGCAAAGCAGGCAGAGATGGCTCCTTTCCAAGAGGGGACCTTCAAGCTGATGCAGGAGACAAGGAGTGGCAAAGCCGCCAAAATACATCCTATAAAAGGGATTATAAAACACTTGGGTGACTGGTGAGTGCCCTTTGGGATACCTGACCGCACTGCTGTAGCCAAGAGATCTCTCCTGGCAGCAGCTCCAGGGCATACTACACACACCCTTTCTGCAAATTCCACATTTAACAGCACTTTGCTGCTTGCTTATCACACACAGCCTGCTTAAAATAGAAGCATTTGAGCTGATGCCTCAGGTCCCTTAGCCTTGAATGAAGGAGGAAAAAATACCCTTCAGAGATTCAAAGTGTACAAATTGTAGTTCTTGCTAATCTGTGTCATGTACTTCTCCTTTGTCCCACTTACACAGCTCTGGAGGGTCAAGTGAACTGCTCAGTCAGGTCTGGGGTAGATTTCTCAGCTCTTTATAAGACATCAGAATACTTGAATCCAAAATAATGCAGCCAAAGACTACTAGTCATGTGCCTAAAGAAAGTGAGAAGGATTCTGACTAGTATTTTGCATGTTAAGGTAGTTTGGTGGAAGAAAATCTATCTCCTACCTACCTGCCACTGTACCATAGCAGACATGGCATTTGTCTTCAGCCTCAGCACTCTGTAATCGTTGGCTGCTTGATAGGCAAAGCATCTATAGGAAGATGGCCAAATCGTGGCATTGTTGCCAGTTATCCCCGACAGGTTGGTTGTCACGTAACTCATTTAGCACTTCAGAGTAAGGAGGGAATTAACAGCAGGTCCTCTGCATCCTGGGCACATGAGCTGTGCAGCAGGCTACCGGGCCAGGGGGGCTCAGAATGATGGCCCAGGTGCCACAGCTGGCTCACCCTCCCAGCTGATGGCAGACAAGCACAACCACAAGAGCAGGACGCTTCACCTGCTCCTGGGCACTGTATGTTTCACAGGGCTGGAGACCTGAACACAGTGGGACACTGAAATTACTCAAATCCCAGCAGGGATGGACAATTGGTGTGTTAGATCCTGTGCAATATCCCCTACCACAGCAACCTCAACCACTTTCTCTCTTCTAAAGCAAATAATAAGTTGCAAAGACAGCTGGGCTGAAGGGAAGCCTCTGAGCTATGGATTTAAGTTAAACAAGGCAATGAAATCCATGAAAGGCAGTATTTTAACAAATATGTGTCCCTAGAACTTCTTGCTGGTTCATTCCAAGAAGCCTCCCAACTCTTGCTTTACCTGTTGGCATTTTGGATCATTTGAGTCCTCCTAAATATTGCATACAGGGAAGGCAGGTGCCTAATACAGGACCCAACTTCCATTTGGAATAGGAGATCCTTAAACATCTGGTTCTCAACATCTGGGAGATCTATTATAGAGCTTGTTTAAGAAGCACACTTGATCTTGGTTCTGGCTGGAGCAGAGGGCCTGCATTTTGTCTCTCCTCACTGTGCACTGCCCAGCTGGTTGTGTACCAGCTTTCTGTGTAAACAGAGCTGCTGCTGCCAGGTTCATTCAGCAGATTCACAGGCCAGCATCTGTGACCTTGCAGTTCCTAGGCCTCCCGCAGAACAAAACTGATTAAAGGAGAGATTGTGCTACCTCACAGCTGTCCTGGTACCTCACAGAAACAGGGAAAGATGTGAATGGACCACAAATGCATTTGAATACAATGAAGTTATTGTTCCAGCTCACCTAGCTGTGGCAATGACTTAAGGAAATCAGAGTTTGTGCCTTCATTTTCATACTAGGAGTACAAGGGCTTTAGAATATATGACTCAGATCTCTCTTAGCCCTCCTGCCATGTGGCTGACTCAAACCCTCAGGTTTTCTCACCTACTGCAACTCTGTTCAGAGATGTAGCAATGTGTTTTATTTCTGAACTGAACTTCCCATGGAAATGCAGCCTAGAGACCTGAGTGTGTCTGTCTTAACAGCACCCACCCTTCCTCTTCCCTGCCTCTTCCCTGTCTGGGGACCAACCAGTTTCTCACCCTTTCCCGCACCCCGACCAGATCGTCCCCAGGAGGCACCAATAAGCAATTAACAGTCTCATTCTGAGTTTGTTTCTCACAAACACCGTTCCATAATTGGGTAACAGAAAACAAACATGGAAAGGAAACAGGACAAAATCAAGCCAGCAGGTCTCCACACCCCACATGCATCACACCATGCCATGCCACACCATGCCACATCCCTCTAATCCATGGTGCACCTACCAAACCATCCTATTGTATGCACCTTTTGCAGAAGACAGTGAGGGAAGAAACCAGAAAGGTAAAGCATATAAATAGAGGTCAAGTCATAGAACCCATAAATAAAGATGTGGATTCCCTGAAGTTCTGATTTTCTGTCTTGATCTCCTCTTCGACAATGTCCGCAAACATCTTCCGAGCAGGATTCAGCAGCTGTGCAAAGGCAGTCGCCCCCCTCAATGCATTGTGCTCCCTTTGCTCCAAGTGAGGGGGAAAAGAGGTTTACACTCACAGCAGACCCAGATACCTGTATTGATTAGTGTAGACTGCAGATTAGTTTGACAGCAAATAATGTAAGGGAACGTGCTATTGAAATGCAATAGGCTATTTTTGAAACAAAGGTTCTTGGTCCACAATTGCAGCTGTGGAACAGATCTCATCACAGCGTAGATGTCCATTTGTATGACCACGATTAAACTGCTGGTGTTACCCAGCACCTGGGTAACTTCACATCACAGGGATTCATCACCATTAAGCAGGCGCCAACGATTTAGGTAACTCTCAAGTTACACCCACAGTTAACCTGAGAGCATTACAGATGCAAAACCTGGGGACTCGTATGTGGGGGCTCAGTGTGAGAAGTACCCAGAGCTACCATAAAATAGTGCCTGAGTATTGCTTTTTCATGAAGATTATGGTATGGTCTTATTGAGTAAACATCAATCCAGGGAAGCCCGAAGGCCTGTGGGGGCCTTGTATATGCTAGATATCAGAGTAGATAACAACCCGTCTCCTGGATTTACAGCTGTGAAATAGCTGAATCCTTTCTACAACTGGCTGGGCAGACTTTTAACTCTCTGTGAATCCAAAGTAGAGCTGGCTAACCAGGTTGTCCTGTAGATAGTTTATCCTGTGTCATTGGTGAGTAATAAACCTCCTAAATATGCCACTCATATCTACTACCTTATTTTTAAGCTTATATCTGAAGGTGATATAAAGGAGATTCAAACAGTGTCTGTAATTGGTGTTATAGATGATCAGGTTTTATAGTTCCCATTATCTGAAGCTCATTCATGTGCAAAATTGTAAGTCAATATTTTTTCCTTGCTTCCCACATGCAGATTTTTCTCAGCATCATTACAAAATAGGCAGGGAGTGAAATGAAGCATCTATTAATATTTCTGGTTTTGGGAAGAAACTAGATTTTACTAAAAGTGCCTCTTTAAAATGGAGCTACTCTAATCTAAGATATCCATGGCTTCTTCACTGATTTTTTGCCTTCTTCTTTTAAATAATGGTTCATGATCTGGAAGCAGCTTTACATCAATTGCCCAATGAAACTCAGTATCATAAATGTCAATGTAGTCAGGATCACATGAATTTGTAGGTTTGCCTCCTTTTCATAACCTTTTTTTTTTTTTTTTTTTTAATGAACCCCAAATATTCTCAGCTGAATTGAGCAAACCTTTTCATCTTTTCAGAGATGAATATTAGCAGAATGGGGAGAAAAGAGCAAAAGACAAGAGATCTCAGGTTCAACTGTCTCCCAGAGCTGACGTGAGGGAGCTGATAGGAGAATACAAGAGTGCTGCTCCAGATGGCAGGAGCTGCAAAGGAGGAAGAGTACAGCCATGAGAAGCAATGAAGGGAAGCTAACGATAGATGAAGGAGGATGAGAAACACACTCTGAGGCAGGCATCCAATTCTTCAGGTTACGTAAAATGATTTTTACCATTTATGCACTTGCCACCTTTTCTGGGTGATGCACATTGCGGATAGAGCTGGTAGCAGTGCTTGCAATTACCCTCGCCTGACAGTTCTTGTTACAAGCTCCTGCTTTCAATTGCTACTAAGTTTGTTAGATGTTACTCATCCAGGCTGAAATGTCTTTTGCCAAGGCTTGGCCTCAGGCTGATTCTTTCCCCTTCCATTTTCTTTTCGGAGGAGGGAGGGGGAAGGCAGTTTCAGTAAAAATGGTTCTGTGGTTTCCAGGGCAAGATTAGGCAACTGTTTATTTGAGCAAGAACTTGAACAAGAAATTTGGCAAAACAGGGGTGTAGGTCATCCCAGTGCCAGAAGACGTAGCCAAGTTATAAATGTGTTTTAAAAAAGTCTCAACTCATGTAGTTTAGCAGAGACTTGTCAGCTTGGCAGATGAATTTTCAGAGGGTTGTGTCAACACAGGGCACAGTGTGTCCCCTGCCAGTTTCCAGGCCCTCACAGGGCTGTCCCCAGCAGACCTAGATGATGCCTGCCTCTAGTGCTGTCACAGGCCCTGAGCAGGGCAGGAGCTGCCTCTGGGTGCCCAGGCTGCCACTGCCCTGGGGGGTTCAAGGCTGGAGGTGGTGTGAGCAGGGAAGTGGGGCTGAGGTACCACGGTAAAAAGGCACTTGGATAATGAACCATGGAGAATCAGACTGTGATGACACAAGGAACTGGAGAGATAACTGCCTATGACTCAGCCTAGCAAAGAGCTCAGACCTAGAGCAGGGTGACTGGTGGGAAGAGAGGATGGTCAGGGTGGTCAGGAGGATGAGGAAGGAAAGTGAGACATGTTGGTGATAGCTACCCTGTCCTTTCTAGAGCCCAGAGCAGAACTGAGGTCACTTTCAATAGAAATCTGGAAGTCAACTGGCATGTGTGATTTTTTCCTGCTTGCAGGGTCTTCTGCACTGGCTGAAAACCTATAGCTACTTTTCCTTGATTAGGTAAAGCTTCAATTCTCCAGCAGAGAGATGGATTAACACTTCCCATTGGAACACCTCAGCTTGGGATCAGGGCGAACACCTCTGCCACCTGTCATGCACGCTCTTCTCTAATGCTGCAGGGGAGATGAGGGGTGAGGGGTGGTGCAGAGCCAGACTAGCTGCTGTCTGTACTCCCTTCTTTGCTGCTTGGAGAGAAAAGAAGAGCAGCTGTCCCCAGGCTGGGCTGCACAGAGGTGACAAAAGGCCCTAATGCCAGGCTAGGTGTTGCTTCCAGCTCTGAAGCACAGCACAGAGCAGTTATGGAGGAAGAATTGAAGAAAGGCCATAAGCAATGGCCATTAACCATTTCCTTACTCCTGGGTTCTAATGATGTCTTTCTTCCTCAGCCAAGTCAACAGCCAGTGTTCTCTCACAACCCCGCCAGCTCCTCACTCCAATATTTCCAATCAAGATAAAGCTAAAACTCTGTCCCTGTCATGCCAGCATGTCTTTGTTCTGCACCTCAGCATCTTCCCAATACCACTGCCACCAGTGACCATTATCCTTCAGGCCTCAGCTCCAGTAACATCTGAATATCCCAGCACCTTCCTGATAAGTCAAATCCAGTGACAGCCCACTGGAGCCATTTTGGCTCTTGCATTAAACCCTGTTACTCTGTAGCCTCCACAGACTCACACTCCATTCATCCCCATGTCACCAACAATCCCCTCATCCCTGGTCCTGCCCAAGACTCCAAGGTCTACTTCTCAGTGTCACCCTGAACTCCTTCTCCAGCTGCCTCCTCCACTCCAGGCAGGGGGAGGTGGACACAGAAACCTCACCAGCAAAGCAGCACAACACTCGTCTGACTTTTCTAGGTACAGCCCACTGTCCCCAAGGTTGGGGTTCCTGCCAGCTGACCTTGGACACCTGGATTCAATCCAGTGGGTATCTGTTTTCTTCTCAGTGATGGTTGGAGATAACTGGACACTTTTAGGGCACCATTGACCTACCTCATTTTAGATATTTACTTGGACTGTCCCCAAAGCATCATTACCTCTGTAATCACTTGAAGTGGAGAGAAGAATTAGTTTAGATGTGTCCTTTTGCTCATAACACAGTTGGGCACAGAAATGCCAGGTAAGATTTACTGAAAGGCAGGAATAAGGGAAAGTTCCAGGAATTATTTCTCTACCAATTCCACCCTTATTCCTAGAACACACCATTCTCGGCACGGTGTGTTTTAGAACACATTTAAGTGTTATCCTTTGTTGAGGTCAGTATGTTCCAGTTTGATCAGCTTGAGCAGAAAAGTTAGTTGAAAGTTATAGAGACTGGAGAATGGAGGAGACAACATCATGCACTGAGGAACTCCAGACTGGGCTCATGTTGTAACTCTCTGGGCAGTTTTCCCTGTTGAAAATGATAACGTAGGAATGGAAAAGCTGCAAGAAGGGATGCAAGGGCTTGGAGGTTTGGGAACAATTTCACACAAGGAGTACTTAAATGAGCTACAGTTTTCCTGCTCAAGAATAGAGAGAACTAAGGAGAAAAAGATGAAATATAAATAGAACATTAAACATATAAAGTGAACAGGGAATTACTCCTCACTCTTCTGTTACAGGAAAAAACATCAGACAACATCAAATGAAATTTGTAAAGAACAAGTTCAAGACAAGTAAGATGCAATGGCTATTTTCACAAGAGTTAGTCAGATGCATGTGTCCCAGTGCTTCCAGCCTCTCTGCTCTTGGCCACAGCTGGCAAGGGGGTACCTGCCTCTGCAGACCTTTGCTCTAGGAGAAAAAGATAGAATTTAAACATGAAAATTCAGAAATGAAAACACAGTGCACAAATATGTAAATAAATATAGATAAGATTTTTTTTCAGTTCATTTTAAACACTTGTTTTCAAAGTTTTACAATAGAAAAACTGAGGCGCGTGTGTGTGTGTATTGAAACAAGAAAATCTGAAGTAACATTGTCTTTCAAAAATTAGCCACAGCTCCAAGCTTCTTTTGCATAGCATAAGGTGGTTGCTCATTGACTTAATATTTTCATTATGTGCTTCTGTAGGGAAGTTAATTTGTAGCCATATTTACTTGAAGACTATATTACAATGAATAAGCATAAATAATATATTTAAGAAGGCAAGATAGAATTGCCTGGCAGCCTTCAATCTATGATTCCTCTGACTGCTAACTTGGCAATTTGTGTGGGACAAGTTATAAACCAAATAATCATGAGGTAAGGCTTTCATTGCCTACACAGTGCTGAATGTATTTATTTTTTAATTCCATTCAGGTCCCAAGTGCTGTCAGAATGCCAGAGTTTCAGTCAATATTATTTTTCATACTGCAAAATCTTCTTTGTTTAGTTTAAAATGGAGCTGTCAAATCTCCTGTGATGATTTGGGCAATATTATTTTACAAAGATATTAAAAAATATTGTAAGCTTTTCAAGGTCTCCTGAAAGTTTCTGCACAAGGTTGTTGAGGTGCACTGAGTCACATCCAGTCACAACTTCTCTGGAGGCTGACAGAGAACCTTTTAATCTCTTGAGGTTTTTCTCTCTTTTCTCTTTTCTGGTGGTTTAGTAGGTGACATGGTGCCCAGCAACAGCTGCATGCTCCTTCTGAACACTTTCAGTGATTACTTTTTGGTGACTCTACCACTTCCTCGGGCAGCCTGTTCCAATGCCTGACCACCCTTTCAGTGAAGAATTTTTACCTAATGTAAATCTAAACCTCCTCTGAGGCCATTTCCTCTTGTCCTCTCAGTAGGTCCCTGTGCAAAAGCATGAACTGAAACCAAAAGCTCTGCAGGTTCCCCTCAGAGTGTCCCTGCAGCAATACCCAGGAGGGAAACTCTTCATGTTATCCCAGCAGCCATGAAGGAATAGTGTCCTTCATGCACATCACCTGCTTCCCAAGGCACTTGCAAAAGCCTCTCCTCCCTTTATAAAGGGGTGGGCAGTGGTTTGCCTGAGTTGGCAGAGAAGCAAATCTCCTAATGCTCCCCAGCTCATTCCCTCCTCCTTCTTCAGACACAAGAGAAAGGGAGAATGAAGGAGGAATCCGAGCCTGCTTCTGGGGATGGAGCAGCTGAAGATCCAGTTAAAGCTGCCAGAGAGATTTTTTCTTTATTTATTACTGCAAAGCAGAATACAATTGCCAAGGATTTAGTTAATCTATCATTTAAAAATCCATCTACCTAGAAGGCTGATGTTTTTCTTCATATCAGTACAAATGACACATCCTTTTGTTGTTTCAACATTGGTGGCATGAAAGCTTTAATAATTAACCAAAAAACCTCTGCTAAAGTAACCACATTAAATTTGTAAGTATGCACTGTGAACAGCATAAAAATAGCTTAGGATGCTAGAATCGTTCCAAACCAAACACAACCTAAAAATAATGAAGTTAAATTTAACAGAAATGAAATATATTTAAGATCCAGGAAATGTTAAGCTAAAAAAAACCCACTTTGCTCTGACTCTAAAAAGTTATTTCAGGATCATAAACACTATTCAGATTTATACTGAGCTAGGATTCTTTTGAGGTTTCATCTGTATATTTTCTTCTATTTGAGATTCTGGCCTTTACAAATGTTTAGCATTGGGCATTCAAAAAGTAACTTAGCATTTAGAAATGGACATTCCCAAGTGACTATTATGTCTAGAGCATTTTGCAGGAGGCAAAGGATTGAGGACAAAGGAAATTCTTTAGTTTAAGACATAACCATTTCAGAAGTTAAGCACTGCTCTGCATATGAGAATTTTGGTTGAATAATGACATTTTAAAAGAAAACCAAGAGACTTGTGGCCGTTTACTTCACACTTGGTAAAAACATCATTCAGTTACATAACTAATGTAATCTATGATGAGAATCTCTTCTCATTTTCAAAACATCAGCAAGCTGATATTCAGGTTGTATATTTGGGGTCAATGCTTATATATTACCTTTTTAAAATTAATGTGGTTCTTACCAACACTTCTCCATAAAGCCTCAAAGCTTCTGAATTAGGTAACCCTATGTAGGATACATTTCCTTTCTCTTTTTCTTTTTTAATCTAAGCAGCTGGTGCAAACTGTATTTCTTTAAAAATTAGTTGTCAAGTATTTTCTTCTTTCCTGAGAGACAGTTTTTATTTATCTCAATTTTTCATAAAGCTGGTTTGAGGTTGTTATTCTGTTTGGGAGATGGAGGGGAAAGACTACTGCTTCAGATAGGATTGGCTGCATCAGTTTCAAATCCCTTTGGATTGGAAAAAGTAGCAGAATTAGACCAGAAGAAAAATTGGGAAGGGTCTAAAAGCAAATTTTTAAAAATCAGCTATAATTTGTAGGCTGCTCATTTATTATGAAAGTGAAGAAGAGATGAAGTCCTAGCTTTTTGTGTCTGTCAGTTAAAAATGCAGATTCTCCCAGCTGGTAACACAGCAAAATTCACCCCAAGGTTGATAGTTTTGAGCTCTCTCTCCCAGGCAACTGTGAACTAATCACATAAATGCCACAAAATACAGAAAGTCAGCTTCAGCTGGAGAGCAACAGCCCTCAGGCAGTTTCAACAGCAGGAGTGTCACAAGAACCATCTCCCCTGCTGGAGATACTTGGTGGCTTCTCCAAGCTGGTTAAGCCAAATCTCCCAGCACACACTTCCTAAAGCTATGTGGATAGCTTAAAAAATTCCCTTGCTCAGATATAGCACTGCCACAGAAGCCCAGCTCTTTGAGAGGATCCCTGTTGTTAGTGAATTTAATCCCATCATCACAGGATTTTTTTGTGGATGTGTAGACTTTGGAGGACTTACTCAGAAAAGGGTGTTGGTGCCTGCGTCACCAAATCACTGACATCCCAGCCTTTTATGTATAGCTCCATGTGGTTTGGGGGGGATTTGGGGCAGAAGGGGCTATTGGGGTATCTGACACCCTGGCAGGAACACAGAAGGTTCAAACCAGATCGGCCACTGCAGCATTTTGATCCTTTTTCAATTCCTCCCAGATATTTTAAAGCAAAGGTGGAATTTACCCTGTAAAGGGAAGGTTGAAATCATGGAAGTATTCATCAAGGAAAACTGGATACAGTTGTTGTTGAAGGTCCTGCACACAGATCTGTGATTTACTGTAGGCTGGAAGAAACGTTTAGAGTTCCCTCTCACGGCTCTTAATTATGTTGTGCAGAGCTCCAAGCTTATTTAAAGTTGTAGCAGACAAGCATGATTTGTGTGTTTAGGATCAGGGTGATTCACTCAGACACATGAAAACCCGTGGCCTGTACTGGCAGGGGGACAGCCCAAGGACAGATCAAGGTCTGCTGAAAGTGGGCTCTGCTGGTATCAACTGTAGTTATTCCCTTGCTTTATTTAAAGCCTAAAAGAAGGAGCAATTTGAAGGTAGTAGATTTAAAAGAACTGCTACTATAAATCAGGGGGAAAAAAATCCAGCTAAATGGAGAAATCTCTTTTAGGGGCCAGATGTCCTACTGCCCCGTCGGCTGTGTTGCATTTTTTTTCCCCAGCCAGAAAAATAAGATGGGACCTAAATCAACAATCCCATTATTAACTTGCAATTTTTTTGGCATAGCACAGCTGTCCAAAAGGATGCTGGATTACTGACTCTGTTGGCTTTTATCTGTTCACATTCTGGAATGATGCACTTAATTCAGTCTTTCTAAACTTTTAACTGTAGTCATGCTTTGATAATTTTACTCCACCCTGGGAATAGGACACATTTCTGACACCTGGCTATCACACCCTCCACTAAAAAAACACAGCAAAGGTGACATCATGATTTTTATTTTTTTTTGGTAAATGATATAGAGACTCCACATACTTACTGAATGGATGAATCAAGCAATTCACCTTTCATCAAAACCACTTTAAGATAGCTTTAGGGGATTAGTAAACTTCATGAGAAATAACAGATGAATGGCAAATATGCTCTCATTTAAGTCAATTGCAGTGGCTATGACTGCATCATTACTGGCACCTTTGCAACCACTTTTGTCAGTTCTGAGACTGACTACAGGTTCCTGTTCCCCTCTCCAGGCCAGAAAGAATGGCATTAACAGGTTTGTACCAAACAGTGAATGCAGTTGAAGAACATCCCAGGGAGAATTCTCCAGGGTCTGTACTACCTGTGGTAATTAATTTCTATACCTCTGATTTGACTTGCTAGCATTCTGACCTTGCTTTTCATTGAAAAATCTGTGTAGCTTCTAAAACATCACAGCTTCTAAAACATCATAATTCATGAACCCTCTGGTACAAATGAGAGATACCAGGCTGGCCAAGGCAGTTTTCTGGCATCCCAGAGTGTCACGGCGGGTGTAAGCATTGCCAAGTCCAACAAGGTGACACTGTTGATGAGTACCCAGAGGAGGTACTTGCACTTTCAGAAAATATCTGGGGAGTTCTGAACCCTATATATATTTTTGTGGATGCCTTTCAAGAATGACTTGTTAGCTTGTAACATGAAAGAAACCTAGAAATGGCTTGATAAAGCAAGTTATTTTCGCAGTGGTAGATTAACTATACCCATTTCCCCCATACAGACATGAGGAAGGAGGCTTGCCAGCATTTTGTGCTGTATTACAGCTCAGGGTTTGGTTTGTGATCCTGTGTAATACCCCTGCCCATCCACTCACAGTGACTACTTCACTAGTCAGAAGTATCAAATTACTGGTTTTGCTTTGCCTTTCCACACAAAGCAAACCAGAAGAACTTGCTTGTACAAAATTGCTATATTATTAATATATTATTTTCCGTATCAGAGAATCAAGATAATTACTGCACTTTGTAGATCAGGAATCCTGATTGCTGGCATCAGCTGCAGTTGATAACCTCAGAAAGATGGTGTGTTGTCTTTTGTGCAAGATGGTGCTAAGGAGGTCTCTGCTAACTGGACTCAAGCACTACTTGAAGAGAACAAAGTGTTCCCAACCTTCTTTCCAGAAATAGAAAGGGGAGAGACAATATGCTTAAAGCATTTGCCAAAATGTTATAGGAGATGAACAAAAGCCACTCCCAGCAATACTTTAAGCTCACCAGAATGCTGTTTTACCTATTCCAGTGCTGATGCTGCTGATCCCAAACACTCAAACTCCTATCCCACCTGTGTGGGGCAGCAAGAAACAATAACATTATCTTGCCTACATTTGAAATGAAATCATTTGAGGGGGGGAGGAAAAATGTTAGTGAACTTCTGAAGGAAGTGACAGACTCTTTGATGGTATCACCTAAGTCGGCGTGCCCGGGCCTGAAACCCCGCCTCTCACATGTTGTTCGCTGTACATTTAGGTCACTGAAGTACATCTCCAGGGAGGGGCTATCTCCTGAAAGCTTCAAGATACATTGCTTCCTGTCTCCCTAATCAGCTGTGCAACAGGGTAAATTTAGAAACAAAAGGCAGCACAGCAGTGCCAGCAAATAGGTTTAGTGCACATTATAACCTGTTCTGGAGAAGTCAGAACAGGTTGTGCATGTCTTCAACTCAGGCTCTGAGCGAAATAATAAAGGACTTGCATACATTTAGCACCTTTCATCCTGAGAGAGCCTGAAGTATTTTACATAATAGGAGTTATCACCTACCCACCCATGAGTAGGCACCTGTGGAAGGCAGGGCAGGCTCCACGGGCCAGATGGGACCCAAACATGGTTAAGGGGCAAGTGAAGATGATCATCTCTATTCAAACAGGCAGGAGGAATTTAGGTAGGCACATGAAATAGCCAGGTTGGAATTTAGCCAGGAAAACAGTGTATGAAACAGTCCTTGCTTGGCAATAAGTACAGTGAATTATTTAATGACCCTGAGCCAAAGCATTTCATCTTAACTTACTGAAATTGCTCCCAAACATGTTTATATTCCACAAAATCCTCTTTCAAGTCTTCTGAAGCTTATTTATTCAAGGGCAGAACTGCGGACAGCAGAATGTCAGCTACAAGGAAGACCTTCCTCAGTAGGAAAAAAAAGAAAAAAAAATTGTAGAGAGAAAGTTTTGAGGTGAAGGGGGTGGGAAATATGCCACTCCCTTAAGGGAAATACATACCAGTAAACAAATGATGTGTAAGACTGCAGGCCATCATTTTTACCACACTGCTCTACACCAGAGAACATGCAAAAAAGACTGTTCCATTAGAAAAGACCACACACTTCTTTGGCTGGATTTTTTTCCCCTCTTACCCAGTTTGATGCTTTTGTTTTTGCCAGGACTGGTATCTGGGCTTAGCTTCAAGCTCATCAGTACTTCTCCCCTAGAGTTTCAGCCAAAAATACATCTTTTCCACAAAGGCTGGATGATTTTCAGGATGATTTTACGTCTCTGCAGGAGGTTTTTCTCCTACTAAGTGGGAGCTGTGCTCAATCTATTGTATCTTGGCCACACTCAAACTCGACTTGCTGGGTTAATTCACAGACAAATTGCACACATGCAGTACATTTAGTTAGAAGACAGATAGCAATAAAGTGTCCCTTACCACAGTGAAAATATTTTGTCTAATTTATTAAAGCAGTTGACCTTGTTTTAAGCGTGCAAATATTTTCAATAGAAGAAAAGAGGAGGTACCAAACAACATCTTAAGCAGAGAAATAATGAAAGCTGGACCAATAGAACTAGAAAGTAAGTTTTGGATTTAACTTTTTGCATTTTTACATCATCAGTATGATTGTCCATTGTGAAGAATTATCAGACAAATTTGCAGGGTCAGAACTGCACCTTTCTGTGACGTTTTCCTTAGCTAACAACAAACTGCAGGAGCAATGGGGGTTACTAGCTGATATAAGGAACGGGTCCATTGAGCCGACCTTGAACTCTAGCAGTGGCCCCAGTTCTTTGACTTGGTGCTCAGGAGTGGACCTGAGAGGTCAGCTCAACCTTTCAGTCATCCCAAGGCCGAGTCGGCTCCGTCGCATTTCTGCAAGATGCTCATCAAACTTGTTCTTTGAATGCTGACACAACAGAGCTACTACAGCCTCCTCAGGCACCACAACTGAACAGCCAGAGAGTAGAAGAAGATTTTCCTAACCTACTTTATTCCAATGTAACTTCTGACCCTTCACTCCATGGATAATAGATTCATAGTAGCACTTGCCTTTTACTTGAAGATCATCTTTCCCCATTTAGTCACCTTTTCGTAGATAAACAGACCAGCTACTTTAATCTTCCTCTCTCACATTTTCCTCATCATCACTGCTTGCCTCTGGACCATGTTCAGTGCCTGTCTTTCATCAAATGCTGTACCTGAAAGTCTGACCAGCACTCCAGCTGCTTGCTGATATGAACCAGCACAGGATTCCCTTGTGCCTGTTCTATTTGCATTTGTGCATCCCATGAGTATAGACAATTATTTATGCTAATAACAGATAAGTCCATTTTGTGTTGGTCTCCTGAGCCACAAAAACAATTCTGTCACTGAGCAAGTAGGACCTAATTGATGATTCCTGTAGCTGACTACTTAGTACATATATGCATATCTGTCTCAATTGGTTTGTCTCCATTTTTTATCCAAACATTTCACTGTCTGATCTTGTGGCACACGCAAAGCCATTTTGAACTTTGTGTGTGTATTTCTGAATACAGTTCAAAAATACGTGCAAAGCATTAGTTCATATAAATGCACAAAATGTAAACATCTCATCTGAGAGCTGAGTATTTGTATAACACAGAAAGTATATAATCCATTTTACAGATAATACAATGAGAAAAAAAAAACAAACCAAAAAACAAAAGAAAAGCCTAAGATAGTAGCCTCTGGACTCAGTTATAGAAGCAGTCAGAGTACTGTTTGACTATTATGGGATATAAAAGTCTCCTCTTTGTTTCAATAGCAGGCTAGGTCCAGTGCAAGCACAGCATGTAGTCCAAAGGGCTGATTCAAGATCTAAGGTCACATAATCATTATGGTTGGAAAAACCCTCCAAGATCCCTGAGTTCAACCTTTTACTGAGCACCCCTTTGTGAACTAGACCATGGCACTGAGTGCCATGTTCAGTCATTTCTGGAACACCTTCATGGCAGTGCCTCCACTGCTTCCCTGGGGTGCTGAGGGGGCACTCCATCCCCTCATCCAGGTCATCAATAAAGACATTAAACAGGTCTGGCCCCAGTACTGAGCCTGGGGAATCCCACTTGTGACTGGCCCCAGCTGTGTGTAACTCCAGGCACCAACCCTCTTCTGCGCTTGGCCATCCAGCTCATCCAGTCAGTTCTTTGGCACCCAACAAGCACTGCACATGTCCAAGCCATGAGCAGCCAGCTTCTCCAGGAGAATGCTGTGGGAAATGGTTCAAAGGCTTTACTAAACTCCACGCACAGAACATCCACAGATTTTCTCATCCACAGGCAGGTCACCTGGTCATGAAAGGAGATCAGGTTGATCAAGCAGGACCTGCCTCTCCTAACCCCATGTTTCCCAGACTTCTAGCTTCAAAAGCATCCTGAGTCTGCCTCAAATGCCTGGACATCTACTTGTCATCTTACATTCCAGTCATGCTGTCCTAACAAAGACATACCTAGCAATAAAGTCAGAGCACAGAAGTAGTTACACTCAAGTGCAGAGTAAATGTTAATACACTTTAAAATAGTCTAGGCCCACCCATGGAGGCATCTTAAATTTTTAAAACCAAAAGAAACTCCAGCAACTGTCATGGGATCTTTGGGATAGGGAAGTAATTAAAAACACCATCTTAATCTCTATTTAAAGAGAATAGCTCAAGCAAATAGCACAGTATGTGCTGTGTATCAGTGGAACATGGCACTTTGTTGTATTAGACACCCATTAAGGGTTAATCCTTGCTGTGAGTAAATTCTTTGCTCTATAATGTACCAGTTTGTGTCTCAGTAGCCCCACACACGTCTTTTTGACTGCAGTGACAGAATGCACACACACTAAGGTGCAAAGCATGGATTATGCATTAAGTGTGAAGGTAAACATCAGTGTAGATAAATCTGACCTGCAGCCAACTTCCCTTTGGCCCCAGCTTAAAAGCAAAACATGCTCTCTCACAGGGGGCGGAGCGTGGCAACCCTACTTCTCTTACCTCAGGTTTCTGGTTTGGGGTTTATTGTGTGCAAGCTGCCTTTAAATCCCCAAAAGCTGACTACTCAAGACTGGTTTCTTGAGAGACAGCACAATGCAATAACACGTGTTCATATTCTCTCATTATTCATTCTGGTTTTCTAAATGAAATTATTCCATGTCATACCTAAAATCCTAAATACTTCAAAATAAGCAATAACCACGCAAACTTTGTAACCAGGATGACACTATTACTTTTTTTTTTCCTTTGTGAAGCCTACAACAAATGAGAAACTGAGTCATCCTTAGGCAGGAAATGAGTGTTTATATTACATAGAGAGTATCTATATATACGCACACACACACACAGATGCATGTGACAATACTCCATGCCTGTACACATGCATAATGATCCAAGATTTCCTGACCCTGCCTCACATTCATGATCATTCAACGTACTTCTGCACCTAAAGGGTCACTCTGGCTTCCCAGAAGCAGCTCAACAAGAAAGCTCAATCTAAAAAAATATCTAAAACCTTAGGGATTTAGGCACAAAAGTTTTCAGAGAAGGAAGAGCTGGTGCACATTACTCTGTCAGTGGTAACTGTGCACTCTTTTCTACCAAATAGAAGAGAATTGAAGCTAACTGGTGAGCAGCACAGGAGGGCTAACTTGAGTCAGTTCACCCTTCCCACTGAGTGTTCACATGCCAGTTAAACCCATCATTTGTTGTGCACCAATATATGACCTTCCTGTAATGTGTTTGTGAGTTTAAACTTGTAGAATCAGATGCATACTTTACACTACATTGCAAAGATTATATTCATATGTGGTGATGTCACTGAGTAGAAGTCCCAGAATAGCACAGCTTGAGATTGAATTAATAGGAAGCACTTAATGCTTAACCCTCAAAGCATTTTGCAAACATTAACATTTCAGTGCTCCCAGGAGACAAGTAAAACCATGCACACAGCTTTCCTGGGAAACAGTAAAATACCTCACTCAAAGGCTTAGCAGGAAGTCAGATGTGCCATTACAAGGTGGGAACTGTCTTTATCCAGGACAACATGTACCCAGGTAGATTGTACCTGACTACATTTTTAAAAACATCTTTATCCTGTTTCAGATGTCGCCAGTGCAATCACTTCGATAATGTGGTCATCTGTTAGATGTTAGTGCAATTGAAATTAAAACACAAGCAAATATGAAGTGCCAAGACTACCAGGTGTCTTCAAAGTGAGATATTTCCAAGAGGAGCTGGGAAACAGTCCTCATGCTGCAGCAGTACACATCTGCTTCCTTTCTATTTTCATGAACCTCACCAGCCTCCATTACTTTCTTTTCAAGGTGATGACAAAGCAAAATCCACATATTGCAATAGCAAACTTCACCAGTGGAGAAGTAAAGTTCAGGTAGTGAAGAACCTGAGCCTTACTGAGCAGTCATGGATTGTCATGTAAAACCAGTTTATTTTCCAAACCATGGCTAATATATGGATCAGAGGAACTTGGACACTGATACTACTGTTTGGATGATAGATTTTCTAGCATTCTTGCCACTAAGCTGCAATGAGAAATTTATATTTCTCAGTGATCTATTAGGGCTTATCACATTCATATTAATTATAAAAATCTGTATCCACAGAAAGACTACCAGATCCTGAAAGGCTGTTCACAGGAACAAAGACCTTTAAAAGGAGAGTCATGTTTTAAGTGAAAATCAAACATTTGAAAAACAAAGGAAGCCACAGTTTTGCACACTGGCAAATACAAATCTAAATCCCAGGGCTTTAGAGCAGTTGCTTGAATCACCTGCAGGCAGGGATGAAGGGGGTGGCAGATACAGACTGCACTGGTAGGGGAGCTTTAATCAGCCCAGCAGTTGTCACCTTCTGTAGTACTGACACTTTTCTCAACCACAGCCTGAATCTCTCCTGTATGGCAAGTCAGGCTACCCCACAGGCTTTGCTTTTGCCAGCAACTTCTTGAACTACACAGCCACTGATAAGCACTTTGAGGCTGTACCCCACTGGCCTAATCCGAAGGTATCTCAGTTACTGCCATTTGCTGTGAGATACCACCATGTAAGTCACACCATTTCTTAGCACTGTGGGTTTGGGATTTTGTCAAACACAAATATAACCGGTTACCTTGTTTTGACTGTAGACTTTGACAGTCCAGGACTGCAGCTGAAGCTCTCAGAAGCCTCTGGGTCACACTTCAACAGCGGATGATGGGTATGAAAGCATTACATTGCTTGGCAAAGTCTGAAAAGGGCTCTTTGTCACTCAAGAGAGCTGAGACAATTGTATTTGTATGCCTAACAATTACACTATGAGAGAAAGACCAAATTACTCTGTCAGCTTGAAAGAACCCCACCATGGCTAACATCAGGTTAAGTGCTGGGTGGGAGTCCTCCAACAGGCACTATGGCACTGCCAGTTCCTGCTCCGGCTAGGACAGCTCACTGCAGAAATCACAGCAATGACACAGCCAAACTTTTCCATTCTCAAACAGGAACAGGAATCCATTGTTCAAAAAAAATCATGCTTGCTCATAACCAAACTGTACCAGAAGTTGGGCAGCAGTGTTTGGAGTCAGACTGTAATTTTGTGTTATATTACAGACTTCAAGCACGATGGCAGCTGGATTTCAGAATGAAGGAATTCTGCTCTCCTCTGGCAACAGCACCTAGTATTACAGTCCTGTCTTTAGGTGTTAGGGAAGAAAAACTCACAGATGGCAAATGCAAGAAATAATTTCAAAAACACTAGAGCACTTCAGAATTGACATATATGGGAGGAGGAGAAAGAGCATTTCAGGTGAGATTGAATGTGGAGCTCTAGTTTGTGGTTACAGGGCATTTTAAAAAAAGCCTCTGGGCTGCTCCAGACCCTTCGCCTTAAAAAACAAACCAAACCAAACCAAACCAAACCAAACCAAACCAAACCAAACCAAACCAAACCAAACCAAACCAAACCAAACCAAAACAAACCAAAACAAACCAAAACAAAACAACCCCTTCCCTCCAGTCACATTTGCTAAGACAGGAAAATCCCATAAAACCACTTTGCCTTTCATGTCCTAAACTGAGCCAATTTAAGATAGAAAATTCTATCATTGGAGTGACCAACTGCATTCCCATGTAGAGAAAATAAAACCAGTCTGTGACAGCCTAGATCTCTACAACCTCTGCATTAAAGACAGAGAAGTATGTCTGGAAAAGTAAAAACTGTGTTTTCCACAAAATTCATTAGGCAGCTTTGCCAGATGTGTCAGTATTTATAGGTTTCTCACTCAACATGCTCCCACTGTGGCTAGAGAAAAACACATTAGCTGTTTTTTTTGAAGAGGCATTCAGTACTGGATATGGCAGTTGGTACAAAGCTCTACCTTCTGTTCTAAAGGCAATTTGATTCTTAGTTAAGAGTCAGATTCACCATTTCACATCATCTGAGATCTCTCATCCTGTACCGACATCTTCCTATTTTGATGACACCTAAGTTTAGAGGGTGCAGATAACCTCTGTTAGCAATAAGAAGTGGTGACAACAAAGGTCAAGAAGCACACCTTTACTCTTCAGGAGGAACTCTGGATATAAACTCCAGATGTTGATACTACAGATAATATCAGTAGCCCTGGTTTATCTCCGAATGAACCTCCATAATAGGAGCTACACAGATCATAGTCTGATCTCAAAATTATTCTGTTGATGATCCAAGATGAAAAATGCTTTATTTGGCTGATAATTTGCACTTGCTTCCTTGGAAGCATATTATTTCTGGCTTACTGAAATGAAGACTTTTTATTTTTAACTAAGTGTTGAAAATATTTCAAAGAGAATTGCCAAGTGAGCCTGTAATACCTGGCCAAATATCCTGTTTTGCAGTAATACAGTCTATTTAGGGCTACCTCAGAAGGTCACTCATACTTGAACTACTGCAATATGTCACCACCTTATAAATGAGAGGGATATCAGCAAACAAAATTGATGCCTTTTCATTCCCTGGCACTGGCCGCCTACTCCCAGGTGAAAGGTGTGAAGTAACATTTAAACTTAAAGGATCTGGATGACTAAAGCTGGCTGTGAACTCAGAAGTACAAGACAAACTGATAAAACCATCAAGGGCTGTACCCTTAACTAAGAAATCACACAAATGTGCTGAATTCCACAGGGTTGGGACATTTGGTGCTGAATAGTAACAACTCTGGAACTGCTAGGACGCAAGCAGTGTATGACTTTGGCCATTCCAAATTGCACTTCATTTTTAAAAAAACATCTTTCAGACTCTTACACGGAAAGTCAAAATTAATGAAACCTGTCAAGATATTTTAAACTAAAATCTTCAAGCACTTTCAAGGTATGTCATCACATATGTCACAACTCATAAGTCAAAACTTGGAAATGAAAATAGTGTGTCTTTATTGATAGTCTGCCACAAATTAATGCATAAATTTAAGAATTAGCCAAAAATGTATCTGCCATCCAAACATGGCAAGCATTATCTGCAAAAAGTGGATGCTTTCTTCTAGTAGATACCCAGATGTTCTGTTACCAGGTCTCACTATAGTGCCATTTGCAATTAAAGTATTGTTTTACACAAGCTGCATGATGCTCACCAGAGTCACCGTCTCTTCATTACTGCAAGCACAGAGATGTACACTTTAATGTTAAGCCTTTACTGAAGCCAGTGGAACTCACTTGTCTCTCAGGTGAGCTTGCACACCGTATTTGCAGAACTGGAGTTTATGACTACAAAAGCAATGACAAAGGGGACAAGAACAGACGCACTACAATAGGCATTCCAACAATTCAATGCATCTATCTTACTGAAGGAAATCATATCTTTACATACTATTTAATGTTAAAAACGAAGAAAGAGTTTTAAGCACAAAGTATATATTTATACCAAATAAAACAACTGAAAAAGTATTACATAAAGAAAAATAATGTAACAGAATGTACTTAAGTACCTAGCTTACAGTCATGCTCATATCTAAAAAAAAATTGTTAAGTAATATATATAATTTTGGACATAATTCTCTAACATACAACATGATTCTGTGATTCTAAATGTGGAGAGTACTTTTTCCATGATACAGAACACAAATTATTTTATACAGGCACACCTGCTAATTTGTATAAAAAACATGCTTGTAAGTGAAAAGGTCACTGTAGTACTAATTAACCATGTAGTGTTAATCATTGAAATCTTCTTGTTGAAATTGTCTCTTCTCCTTTTGCATTGGTGAGCGCCAACACTGAATGGTACAATATTTGATCCATATGGTTCACTGACACTGCAACCTGTTCCCAAGCAGTAGCCCTGCCTGGGTGTTAACAGTACAGTTCTGTACAGCCCCATCTGTCTGCATATAGTGTATTTAAAACTAACAGCTATTACAATTATTACAATGATTTCTGTTTCAATATATACATCAGTATAAAATACTACCCAAAACACTTTTGCATTTCAAACAATTTTAACCACTTCATCAAACAATGCATTTGTGAATAAAAAAAAAAAATCCAAATTAATATTGATTGCCAACAGAACAGCATCTCTATGGTATGTTTCCTAATAAGTGAGAGAACAGAAATGTCTTAATTAAAATAAGTATCACAAAACATAATTAATGTTAGAGCAGTTCAAGGATTCCCAGTTGTCAGTATCTACTCTAAAAGCAGTGCTACCCAAATACAGTATAAGCCATTTAGTGTTTCTACAATGAGAATAAAACATTCAAATATTAAAGCTGTGACAAACACACAAAAGCAAGGAAAGATAATTTGTTCTGTACTCATTTCTGTTGTAGCAAGGTAGAGCACGTCAGGAGTTTGCACTCAGTGCATCATGTCTGGCTGTGTGCATGGACTGGGGAATGAGATGTGCAGAGCAGTGCTGCACAAAAGGTCCTGGTCTTTGGCAGGGTGGATGGGAGCCAGCAGTGCCCTGGCAGCCAGGAGAGCCAGGCCTGTCCTGGGGCCATCAGGCACAGCATGGCCAGCCGGGCAAGGGAGGGGATTGTCCTGCTCTGCTCTGAGCTGGTGTGGCCTCACCTCCAGTGCTGGGACTGGTTTGGGTGACACAGTATGAGAGGGTTATTAAGCTACTGGAGAGTTCCCAAAGGAGGGCAGTGAAGGTGGTGAAGAGCTTTGAGGGGAAGCCACTCCTCATGGCTGAAGTCACTTGGTCTGTTCAGCCTGGAGAAGATGAGGAGAGACCACATTGTCGTCTGCAGCTTCCTCATGAGGGGAAGAGGAGGGACAGGTAAGATCTCTTCACTCTTAAGACCAGTGACAGGACCCAAGGAAATGGCCTGAGGCTTTGTCAGGGGAGGTTTAGAGGTTGGATATCAGGAAAAGGTGTTTGGGCACTGGAACAGGCTCCCCATGGCAGTGGTCACAGCACCAGCCTGGCAGAGTTCAACAAGTATTTGGACAACACTCTTGAACACATGGTGTGAAACTTGGCGTGTCCTGTGCAGGGCCATGAGTTGGACTTGATGATCCTGATGGGTCCCTTCCAACTCAGCTTATTCTGTGATGCTCTCTGTGCTATGATACCTGGATAAAACTGTGGAAGACAACTGAAATAGAATCAACTCTGAATTTCCTTGCTGTTGCGGTTTTATGTCAGGTCATCCAAGTTAGGAAAACTTAGTGTTTTTTTGTTATCCTGAAGGGAAGGAGAGAGAGGAATTCATAATGAAATTGCAAAAATGCTACTAAAATCCCTATCTTGGACACAATACACCGCTTTAGGAGCTACTGTGTCATTGCACAATATAAGTGGCCTATTAATTGCTGAATTATTGGTGTAGCAGAAATATACATACTTGTGAATGTATAAAATTTTTTTAATTGGTATTTTAAAACTTGCCTGTATCACAAAACAAGCCACAAAATCTTGTGTTTTTCAAACACTAATACATTTATGTAAAATAGTAAAATGTACATTTATAGTGGCAAATTTCAAATCTCTGCCTCTGCTGCTTCAGTTTTTAAAATGGGATTTGGTTAAGAGTTTTCATTCTTTACATCATCCTAAACCAGAATTATTTCTGAACTGTAAAAGAAATCCAAATGACAATAGTAATATGATGGGGTTTTTTGTTTTGCTGATTTGTTCCTAGCTTAAAAAACTGTCAGTGTCTTTGAAAAAATGCAAAACAGTAAAACCCAAAACATTTCTCCTCAGGAGAAGTCCCTGCTAACTGAGAGGTTTTTTTTCCAGAATTAAGTTTCATTCTTACAGTATCTTTATAGTCATGTCATACACCCTTGAAAATCAAGGCTCAATACTGAGCACGGTGACAGGCCCTTAATTTTAGAGGTGTTAACTGGTGACACTATTTTTCATCCGAAAAAAATCCAAACCCCACAAAAATTCATAAGCTTATATTGAAAGTTTGATTCATGCTCATTTTGTTCATTTAAAAATACTCTTTGGAAACTTGTGTCAACTCCTGCAGACAACTTAGTGATACATCTTTTCCTGTTAAAATAAAAAAGATTCATATTCACCTCTACCCCGTGCTAAGCTCTACGACTAATATACACTTCATTACCTGCTCATGTCACCATCTAACACATATCTTTACATTCTTCTACATATAGTGTCCAGGGCTTATTTTTCACCAAACAGAACTTGGTAACTATTACACTTAAAAGTTTTTTATTGAGAAGTTTTTTTGTGTTCTAGCCTTTTCATTGCAATGCACAGTGATATTAATAGTTCAGAATTTTTATCCGTGTTAACTTAAGAGAAACTTTTTATAATTTTTTTTTCTCCATTAAGGATTTTAAAATCTGAACTCACTTAGAGACCAAAACTGAAAACCAGAAGAGACATTAGATGTAATTTTAAAATGGTTCTGCTACTTTCAAATGCATTTAAAATTTGTACACATGACAAAGGACTCTAACTTTTACATTACTGTAATCAGATTCTAATTCAAAGGCTTGCAAATACACATGAAAAATAAGCCACTGGTCATGAAATCTAATGATTACATTCAAAGCTAGCCTTTAAAAAAAAAAAGTTACAGGTAAAACATACTGGTTTATGTACTCACTAGCTTATCAGGCTACAATAGGCATGGTTTAAGTATAAAAAAAAAAGCAGACAATTCAGATTTAAATAAAACTGCGTGAAATCAGAAAAAACCCTTAGATTTCACTATTAAAAAAACCCCCAGAACACCTATAATTACTTCCCATCCTACAGCTACAGTTAAACCAACTAACAAAAATAATCAAAGTATTTTTGACAAATGGATGTTAGGCTAGAGTATGCGGCAACAATCAAAGTTCATATATGTTTCTATGTAAAATGACTCATGATTTACTATAACATAAAATATGAACAAGAGCACTTCGTGGCTAATGCAAAAGCTACTAGTAGGAACACTTAATGCCAAACAATCTTCAGCCCTCCTTTACGTCATATCTCCAAATCAGTATTGACTTTTTTTGACCAGATACATCATTTTTGGCTTGTCACCCCAGTATGTCATGTTTTACCACTTGCCATAGGCAGCAGGAGACAACTAGCTGAGCAAACTACAAGCAGTGACATGCAGAAATTAACTCTCAAATCTGAGTACTTAGATAAAATGATATGCAAGCGCACACTAGGACAAAAGAAATGGCATTCGTCATCCAAAATAGGCTCATCATCCCTCCCCACCCCCCTTGAACAGTAGTTGCAACAGCAATAGAAAAAGATCAAGAAGATGTCTGTTCTTCAGAGTCAACTGTGGAAAAAAGTCAGCAATATATAACAGCAGCGATGGACAAGGAAGAGCAAACCCAAAGAATCTTGCTGAGTATTTGTTCATTTACTTTTTCTGAACACAAGCCAAAGTGCACCACACTGGCTTGTTCTGAACTTCAGATACAGATGTTCTAATCTCCTTAGATCCTTCACAGATTTAGAATTCAGTCTCCCTGAGGCCCCTATAACCAAGTAAGAAAACTCTCTTTATCTAGCTTGGTGGCTGCCAAGACAGATTCCATGTCATTAAGGATGTCAGAGCTCAAAGCCTCTTGCAGACTTGGCATCAGTTCTTCTCCTTCTATATTCATTCCATCTCCTTCCAGTGTCCCAAGGTCCACATTTGTCCCTGGAATGGCTTCAAGGTAGTCTGGGAAACGGTTCTGATGGGATGGTACGTTACTCTGGCCAATACTGTCACCTAGTTATAACACAAAGATGGATATTAAGTATACTGGAAGCACCAAACCTACTATTTTATCAGGACAACTGTTTAAATATTAATCATGTACCTCTTGTATCATACAAGCAGCCTAACTCACAGAAATCCATCACAAACCCCCAAGACAATTTGACTGCATGCAGATGTACAAAGAAGATGCCTTTGTTTCCAACTTTCACCTATTGACCCAAATCTTACAAACCTCTGATGTCATTTAACATAATTTAATTTTTACACTTGAAGGAAAAAGACAATACTGAGTCAAATGTAGTTTTGGAGTAGTATTAACAACACTGAATGAGGTACTATTCTTAGCTCTGAACATTACTTCAAAAACCAAACACACTCAACTTCGTTTTAAAAACAGGAGTGATACTACTTATGAGCAATTTCCCTATCCTCCCATTACAGTTGATTACAAATATATTTTTTCACAAATCTAACCATAATGTTTCTATCAGAGGAAAGAGAGGGGAAATTGAAAAAGGTATCACAGCTTTTTGGAGTTCCTTGTTTTCATTGCAAATGGGTACAAGTGTATTTGGAAAACATGCATTAAAAATGTACACAAAACCAGACCTGTATCCATCTCATCAACACTGTTCAGGAAGTCATCTGGGGTTCTGGGAACACTGTAACTGCTCATGCTAAGTCCACTATCTGTGCTTTCATCTCTGGAGTGATATGTTCCACTGTAAAAGAAGAAAAGGAGGAAAAAAATTAGGGTAGAGCACTAAAGAAAATAAAATTCTGTTCTGAACTAATTTATGGGCTTTGATAACATTACTACCATGAGAAATCCCCTATTCTAATAAAAAACCTGAAGCACTTGTTTGCATGAGACACCAGGTTTTATTTTATGCAGCCCTTTTTCAATTAAAACTGTATTATTTAGATCAATTTAACTTGATGAGAACACACCTATGCAGCTTTAAGAAAGTGCCTATTTGTATTGTATCATTTTAATCTTTTCACACCCACCCACAGCTAAAACTTTTGAAGCATATCAGATAGTCCATAACGATTATAGAAATAATAATTACGCTGAACCCTTTTACGTTTCTATAAGGACAAAAAATATACTTCTAACTAATGTTCCCATGTTTAATCAACCACTGAAGTGTATTTTTAGGTGACTGCTGTCATAAACAGTTGGAAGTCCTTTAGCAATTCTTCAATTGCTTCCCACTGCTGCATTACTACTTGTTCAGTCACACATGTCAAGGCAAGAGAGCACCCAAATATAAATCAAACACTGGTACAGAAGTCATTCTATAAACAATCCCTGCTAAGAGTGATCTTGCTGACAGAACAGTTAACCAAACTGATGGCATAAGGCCTTACATGCCTTCTCTTTCTTACTGACACCTCCTGCCAGCGCAGGATGCAAGACCAAGATAGCCAAAGTGGAAAATGTGGGATAGGGAGGGGAAGTAGGCCAGGGTGTTGAGTTTATAGAGCACGGTTTTGGTAGCAGGGGTCTGCAGGGATCACTGTGTGACACAGCAGGAGGAGCCGATCCCATGTCAGCCAGCTGCTTCCAGCTGTCTCCCAAGCGGCCCAGCTGCCCAAAGCTGAGCCCATCAGTGACAACGGTGGTCATAACATATTTAAGAAGAGAGAGAAACTGCTGAACAGCAGAAGGGAGACAGGAGTGAGAATATTTGAGAGGAACAGACTACAAACCCCAAGGTCAATGCAAGAGAAGGGGCAGGAAGTGCCCCAGGCAACAGAGCAGAGATTCCCCCACAGCCCCTGGTGATGCAGCTGTGTCCCTGGAGATTCAAAAGGGAGCAGAAATCCACGTGCAGCCTGTGGAGGATCCATGCCAGAGCAGGGGGATGACTGACAGAGGCTGTGACCCCATAGGAAGCCTGTGCTGGAGCACCTGTGGTCCCACAGAGAGAGGAGCCTATGCTGGAGCAGTTTGCTGGCAGGAGCTGTGGCCTGCATAAGCAGCTGTTGAAGGCCACCATTACCTCCCTTCTCCCTGCATCTCCTAATATTCAGTCTTCACAAAATATTTTCAAAATCTTTATCTCTTCAGGTTGTGGCAGCATTCACTGAGAATTCTTACTGATTTTTCCATCCTGCATGCTAAATGAACATCAGCTTGATTTCCTGTTCAAATTATCATTTGAAGACATACTGATCGTCTTCATCAGGTACTTGTGAAGTATATAGTAAATGCATTTTTGTCAAATATGAAGAACAACAAAAAAATAAGAACAGCTATTCAACACTGGATGCCAGTAGAATGCCTTCAGCCATGTATATAAACATACATAAACATTATATATATATATATATATTTCCATGAAGACATCTTTGTCATACAAGAAAGGAACCTGGTATTTCTTTGTAGATAAATCATAGATATTTCTCTTTTTTTAGACTGATTAAAAAACAGAATCACTACACATTCAATACAATCCTAGTTATTAAATGGTTTAGAACTTCTGTGAAAAAAAATGCTGGTTTACTTTATGGGACAAAATACTAAAAACAGAACTGAGACTATGCTGAACTAAATTACTCCAGTGGAGAAGGCTTTTTGGCTGTTGCTCTCACACTTGGAATATCCAGCACTTCTCTTCAAATCACTCCTTAATACACATTTCCTCTTTCTTCAACAAGGATTTGTTCATTTAGCAGCCACACCACCCAAAATTTCCACATGAAACTAAACAACATTACCCAAAATAGAGTGGATTCTTCAATTAATCATTGTTAAAATATGTGTACACAAAATATGAAATAACAATTTAGGAGTTAAACAGAGAAATACCATCATTACCAACATAAATAGAACGAACAGAAATATATAAATAAGTGTGGCAAATCAAAAGGTGAAATAGTCTAATGAAGTCTGCACTGAAGAATATCCTCTTCAAAAAATAATCAAATATAACATAATGACAGTAACTACTGAAGACAGCAGGCAGATTTGATTATGCATTTTAAACCACTATTGAGCATTATCAAATTGCTCCAATGTAGTGATTTTCTGAGTTTTTTTTTTTTGCTTTTATTATATAGGCAGCAGAAAATATTTATCAATCTAAACTTTGAATATATCACTTTGGGGCCTAAATTTAGTACTGCCTCACCAAGAACTTTATATATAAAGACACAAAGGAGCACTTCTCCAAGTCTGAACTTTAACATAAAGATTATCAACAAGATGTTTAGGTCAAAACTACTGGACTGCTTTCTGAGACAGCATATTCATAAATGTTCTTTTTAAAAAATCCCTTTTCCACATCCATTAGAATTAAATGTGTGGTGCACACATACACCAGCCTAGAAGGAGATAAATGTTCAGTGCAAAATGTAAATTAAGATAATCTGAACTCAAGTCAATTAAAGATTTTCAATATTTTGCATGGGGTAAGGGATACATTTAAAATAACCCACCTAGTTAAACATACATGCAACTAGGCAAGTAGTATCTTTTTTCACTTTGTAGTAAATATCATAAAATTACATAATGTAAATTTTCCCTTTCTAGCTTTTTCCCGTTTCTAGTTCATGGCAAAGATCCATCACTTTATATTTTACATGTAGACTCACAACAGTTAAACTGCATCAGTGGCCATTTGAAACCTGAAGATGCATTTCCTTCAGAAAGGAAAGGTCAGAAGCCAGATTTTGAAAATGTGAGGATCTGTATGATGTGTGATGGCAACAGCCTTCCAAGTTCAAGCTCGAATGTTACTATGTTACTATACCACATCAATACCATCATCTATCTACAGAGGCTTCCTATAAGAAAGCAAGTCAGGTTTAAATTGTCTTGTCTCTTATTTCTTAGGACTAAGTCAGCACAGTGAAGTCTCATGCAATAACACCCTACAGGGTGAATTCCATGTAGGATAATCCCTCCAAAAAACATCAAGTTTTCTAATCATATTTGTGTAGGAGATAAATCCCAAGCAGATTACCCAAAATACAGATATCATTCATCTCAAGCTGCACCAATGTCTCTAAAGTTGTAATGTTTGGTATGAAGCATTTGCAAGCTGAAATTTGAACAGTACTTCCCACCAAATATACAGTTAAAGTCAGGGATTTAGAAAAAAGTTTCATGAAAGACTAGTCTATACTGTAAGAGTCTAAATCTTGAATGAAAATACCCTCTTCAAAGTAATACAGCATTTAAAATGAAATATGTCACTATTTGTAGACCTAACATTAGCAGAATAAAAATACTGCTAAATACCTGAAGTGGAGGGCAGGGGTGAATGGAGAAACCTTAAAATGAACCTCAAGCTGTAATCCTAAATGTGCCTCACAGTTCATTTGATCTCACAGCAAGCTATTCACAAATTCTTTGAGTCAGTAATTTGAAATGACTGTTAGTCAACAGATTATGCAGAGGCAAACATGTTATGACTTTGAATAAAAACCTTCCTACAAGTCTGAACAGACTACTTCCTCCCACAGGAGACAGCTTTTAATCTTCAACTTTTACTAGACTTGCCATTTAAGGAAAGATTCATTTACAGCTGTGGCTCTTGGCACAGACAGATGTTCAAAATAAACTATTACATGTACCAAACAGAATTTTAAATCAAATTTCTTTCCTCTAGTAGCTACTCCTACAAACCTGTTAAGAAAGGGATCAGAACTATTTGTAGTCATTGTTCTCAGTTCCTGAGACATTCCAGGAGATGACACAGGGTTTTGAGATCCACCATCTTGTTCCATTGTTGGAAGCTGGCTACGGAGAGCCAATTCCTAGAACAGCAGGAGAGGGAGAAAGAGAAATCATGTTAGGCATTTGAACACATTTTTTTGATACATAAACATTATAGATAACTGATGCTTTTACTGCTTCCAGTTACATGAGTTAAATGAAATTAAACTAAAGTTTCTGAGGACAAAGCAAGAATCTGTACTGGCTTCAATGAAAATGCAAGTTTCAGCAGCCATGCCCTACATTACAGAAACTGCACTGTAAATGTATAGATATGAATATGTTTACACAAATATTATCTAGTTCACTTCAGTATCTTTCTGCTAAGTCTATACTTAAACCAAAACAAGAATTGTTAATAATATCAAACCTCTATTATAAACTGTTTAGCTTGGCTAAATAGCATTTTACCTCAATTTCTTTTAAATTCTGATTTAGTTCCTGGCTTACTTTGTACCTTTCTTGTTTCAGTCTGCAAACTTTCAAGTCCTTCCCTTAAAGTTTCCATTCACTCCTCCTGTTTGAGGCATGCATTTGAAATTTCGGACTGATCAAATCAGTGATTACATCCCTTAGCAAATTTCAAAGCTCTTCAAATTCTGAGTAATTTCTTAGTAAGACAAAGACACTGCACTTCTGAAGTTACAAACTTAACTTGCATTTAATTTTTTACACATCTGAATGTTCATCAGCTTGAATCAAACCATCCATTAAGCCTAATTACTTATTAATTACTAATTAATGAAAGTATTAACATAAAATGCATTATATTAAAGGTCGATGGAAACAAGCAGCATTTAACTTTATTTCCAGTGACCCCTCTTCCCTTTTTAAACAATTTATCTAAGAGTTACACATGTGAAAACACAGTAATTTTCTTCAAGCAACTCTATTCAAACATCATAAATGTCTCACCAAGACTGAGCTTTGTTAATGCTGAGACTGGTAAATCTATTGACTTTCTTGTCACTATTACTGGCAGGATGCAACTTCCAAGCTGTGCATGGGAAGATAATCTCACAGAAAACCAATCCTGTCAGTCTTGAAAACAGTCAAAATTTCTCACTTATAAAATGAAAGGTGTTCATCCATTTTCAATGGTAAGCTTAAGGACTACCATTAGTACTCTTTTAGTATATGAAACTAACTTTTCCCCAATTCTTCTTCAAAGTGATTTCTTTTTAAGAAATCCTAAGTTTATTTTATTTCATTTCCAGCAGACTGTGTATTAAAGCTTCCCTACTGCTTAGTCTCTTCTCTTCTCTTCTCTTCTCTTCTCTTCTCTTCTCTTCTCTTCTCTTTTTTTCTCTTCTT
>VWZN01003849.1:326915-357540 GCA_013396955.1 Regulus satrapa
TCTTTTCTCTTTTCTCTTTTCTCTTTTCTTTTCTTCATATTATTCACTCCCATTCCTGTGGATTACTGTTCTTCATATTCCTTTAAATTTTATGCCTTTCACTAGAAAATTTTCTCACTACAATCTATTAGAGACTACAATCTATTAGAGCTCTGCAGGAAGTGTGCAAGCATACTATTGGTTTTGTGTTCATCACACCTAATTAATACTTCAAGGAAACCCAGCCCTCTGCTCATCCCCATTTATTTGACCAGTGTTCTAACAAACAGTAATAATACTCTGTCCCTATTTTCAGATCACATGATGTTAAGCATCTTGTAATAATTTCTAAAGGGTTATCCATATGATTTTCATTTGCTTATGTAATAAAACCAAGTGGTAAGCCTATAGAATGACATCTTACTTCACAGCTAAGTTCATCACCTTGTATCAGTCACAAGTCACCTGATATACAGGTAGACTCATCCACTTGAAAAAAAGAAAGAAAAAAAGCATTCCTTCCTGGAATGTGATGGAACAGTGATCTGAAGAAGGCAGAAGGTCTTAGAGCAGTTATCCCAGAGATGGGTCAAGAACTGCTCACCCACGTGCTCTATCCTTTTCCCCCTTCTCTCTTGGTTTGGTCTGTACATTACACCTTTATTTCCTTGGGCTGCAGTTCCTGATTTGGATGAAGAGGAGAAGCCAAAAGTGCCAGCAGATTGCAGAAGCAGCTTAATCACACACCAGTGCCAGAAAGAGTGGTAACAAAGCAAAACCTACACGGACTTATTTCTGTATATGAACTAAAGGGACATTTTATCTCTTTTGTGTGGCCCTTTCCAATCAGGACTGCCTCCTGATTCAATCATTGTGAGGAAGATAAGAAATCCATACACATCCCCTTTTCAAGAGTTACTGACACCAGGAAAGAAAAAAAAAAAAAACAAACCTACAACTTTTCTTCGGTTACCTTAAGAAAAAAAGTCAGTACAAAGGAACAAGAAATTTGGAAAAAACAAGAAAGCTACCTTTTTTTTCCTAAATCCTCAGAGTGTAGGAGAGCTTGTAGTTTCATCAATACATGAATTAAAATAGTGTCGTAAAAATAAATGTAGCTCAAGACACTAGCCAGCTAAAAGCAAAAAAAAAAAAAAACCNTGGCATGTACTACGTAGCGAAACTAGTATGTTTAAAATTAGTACTACTTTTATCTTTGTTTCAACAACATTGCTAAAAAATGCAAAAGTGCAACTATTTTTAACTATTTATAAGTAGCATTACTGCTACTTTTTCAGAAGTTAGAAGCACTTTCCCTTCAAAAGAATGTTATTACTCATCTAAGTAATAAATTGATGTCATTCTGGGAGTCTGAAAGAGAAAGAAATTACCAAAAAAGACAAGCTATTGAGAAACGAATACAAGACAATTCTTAATCATTCTGCAAGATTAGCAAAGTTTCCTAAAGGCCTAAAGAGTATGTGAAGACTATTTTTCCTAAAAGTTATATAAAATGGAAGTTGAAGCTGTGCTGCTTGAAGAACAGCCTTTTCATTTTTTCTTTCTTAAAACCTGTTTTGCAATAGAAAGTATTATTTTTATACTTTAAAAATGTATGGGAGTGTCCAAGTCTCTCCCAGCTCCAAATAAAGAAATGTGAACTTTAGGCTTTTAATTCATGCTTTAAAATATATGCTTTATTAGAAGTATTTGAAGTCTGGAGAACTATGATGAAATTCTGGCTTAGATTTCTATGAACTGATCTCATCCTATTTTTTAAGTATGTCAAACTTGTTTTAAGTGCCTCTGGGAAAAGAAAAGCTTAGTATTCCTATTGGTAGCATAAAAGCTGAATTTTGGTTATTACACAGAGACCAAAATGATCTGTCATCTCCTTAAATAATTTTAAAAATAAGGTCAGCACTGTGTCATTTATCAGGCTGACTTAATCCACATTTTTTTCATAATTCCATACAGATTAAGTTGTACATGAAGTTGCAGGTCATTCACACCATGTCTAAATTAACTTTATAAAACAACCGTTTTCAGAGCATTTTTATCTTCACTGGCTTTTGAGGAAAGGTAGATGATTTGTGCAAATCACTTATATTCTTACTGTATTACACCTATGATATGCTGCTCAATTGGACCGGGTATATCCTGATAACTGGTTTTGCAAATTTACTTTTAAAGTGCCAATCTGTAACACTTCTGCCCCCAACGACTGCTCAACTTTCAAATGATCTACAGGCTTTCCTGGGATGGGAGAGAAGTTTTAGGGGAAAGAGAAGACCACTACCACTTATGGGCAGACTGACAGCACCAGTTGCTTCTTCAGACTGTTTGCATTCTTGTGAGGGCCACAAAGGTACAGCACTTAACAAAAAAGAAACAGGGAAGACACATGAAGACACAGATGGAAGACAAATGAAACTCAGCAATGAGGAGCTGGGCAATTTGTGAGGACGAAGCGGAAAACAGACCATCCACTGCTTCAATCACTACAACCAGCGCAGCCAGTGAATGCAGTTCTGATTTACTATACAGACTATAAACAAGTTTTTTATCCATAAAGATCTCAGACATGAGCAAGCAATAGAATTATTCTGTTGATCTGTAAAGCTTAGAAACAAGCAGCAGATACAGGATGAGCAAGCACATACAGAGGAACCTGTCCCATAAATGTGTAGTATGCTGATCTTACTAGCAAATACTCTAATATTAGCAGCAGATAAATAAGAAATCTTCCATTCTCAGCACAAGAAAATAGTCTGCACAACATCCAAGAATAATTCCATCAGTACCTCAACATTATTTGCCTCTATTTCTTTCCACAGCACACTGTAAGGGAAGAAATCTGTTACTTAACATCTGTTCAACTTTGTTACATATACAACACTTGATTGACATCTGCTCTACATTAGAAATTGCTGACAACCAGATGCTGACTGCATGAAAATGGAAAGGGAGCCAGTGGGGATGGAGTGAAAGTCAAGTCATTCCACCTCTTTACTAAGAGAGATAGGCATCGCTAAGGTTTCACAAATAACTGATGATGAGCACAAATAACTGAACAGATGCTTGGTATTTTTAAATTTCCTGGATGTATCAACAGCTCCTGCTGATACACAGTGAGTCTGAAAGCTATAATTTTCACTACAGGTACCTTTGGCATTTTTATACTTTCAATAAAATACATCCTCATTCAAACAAGAAGAGTCTCTTACAGTGCTGGTTATAAAAAAAAATGAGGCTGAGCAATTATTTACTCTTTCCAGAAGGTGCTAAGGCTTCCCTACATAACACTTGGAGTGTTAGTGTCACCACAGGATGCTACAGTACCATGGCAGAGAGACAAAACCTGGTAGGTACACTATGGTTACCCAGCACCTAAAAAACCTATGGAAATACCCATACAACCACACTACTCTAGCTGGGCTACATGGGGAAAAATGTCAAGAAGGATGAGAATTTTGGGTTAGATGACCTCCACCAACTCCTTCTAACCTAGGGACTGTGTGGCATGGAAAGTTCAAAGATCCAGTTAAAAGTTAAGAAATGTTTCTCAGATGTTTTTAATCCATCTATACAAGAGACTTCATTAGAGGCAAGCTTCAAGAATGCCGGTGGTACATAATGTCTTTAAAAACTAAAGACCCTGGCAATTCCTCTCTAAAATAGACTTAGCCTTCCCAGAATTAAGAGCACTGAACATATGAAGATTTAATTTTTAGCAGTCCTTAAAAGAACATCTATAATTTAGCAAGAGAAGGAATTATTCTGGCACCAAGCACAGCTTCATAATCAGAAAAGCAGATAATTCCTCCAAACATCTTTAATTTTATTCAAAAAGAAAGAAAGACCTGTCAGAAAGAAAAAGTTGAACAAAGAAATTTTTATTCTTTCTGTAACTTTCCCAGATTCACCAGGTCAGCTGTGATCTGATCAGATGTACAGATTGGAACTTCAATAGCAGCATCATCAGAGAAGACAGACTACATTTGCCTCTGTAGTACAAGGCCTCAAGAAACATTTAGAGAAATCAGAACCTGTTCTTTAAGCACTTTTTCCCACCTCATTACATTACTGAGGTGATATGAATACACAAAAAGTACATTTAGATGGTACAACATGAATAGTCTAGTATTATAGAACTTTAAAGGTGACGTGATTGTCCATTTTTCTACCCAACAGATCATTCACACACACTTTGACTCATAAGCAAGTGCAGACTAATAAAACTGATCTCAGGCAGGAGGTACGGTAGGAAGCAGGATTAAATATAAATGGAATCCTGATTTTTTATGAATCCTTTCATCATTTCCTATGCCAAATATGCAGAGTGACCACTACATAAACATTTAATTAATTATTAGTATAGATCCTTTGAGTTTTTGCAGGTTTTCTAGGATTTAAAGCCATAATTTCAAGAAGTTCCAAAAGCCTCATCTTACAGAGTTAAGTATGAAACCAATAACAAACTTCTCCATTCCCTGTATTTTTTTTGTGCTAGCAACAGGAAGAAGTGGAAGAGTGAACAGTGGTACGACAGGACTTTGGGCATAAAAGGAAACACAGAAACACTTCTGGCATTCCATAAGAAAAACATCCTCGATGAATGACTCAATTATTCCAGAATATAAGGTGTTTTCAACTGGTGAGGAAGAGTCTTCCTTTGTTTATTCTCTTGTATACCCCACAATTCTTGAGGACTTCTTTTTCTCATCCAGAACAGGATCTAATATTGATTGGTAAGGTCATTATGCAGCTAAAGCTTTGTAAATGAATCAAATTACTACATCTCAATTAAAATGCTTCTGTTTAAGAGCTGCTCTGGTATTGCCAAACAAGAAAGCATCTTTTCCAGGGTGTCAGCACTAAGATCTGAGGTTCCTGCTTCTCAGAACTATTAACATACACAAATTTTGTGGTACTCTTCAGAAAGCAATGGTACACCAGTACTCATGGCTTCCAAACAGAAGATACTTTCTTTTATTCTCTTTTTCTTGCCTAGTGCATACAGAGGTTTTTTTCTTAAAAAACGAAGTACAAGTACAAGCCAACATAAATATTGTACTAAGAACAGCTAGATTAAAACACTGTTAACAACAGTCCACATGAAGTTCTCTGAATATATCCATAAATCCACCCTTCCAGAGATTCATTCTATATTCAACTTCTTTAGAGAGTGAAAGAAGACCACATTAAACTGTTTGTTATGCTTCACAATCTGAACGACTTTATTTTGGTCTGAGCTTGAAAGGCTTTTCATTACTGCTTTTTCCTATACAGAAAATGTATGTGTGAAAGAGACAGTTAAATGTCAAAATGGAAAAATTATGATTGCATAGCAATTATTTTCTTAGTCTAATGTATTAACTAATTCTGTTATACTATGCATGCTTAAAATCATAACTATTTCAAGTGAATTTTCATTAACTGATAACAGATATCCTTCTCTAAGATCATACCTGCCTAAACAAACTGATAAGGACATTCATACAAATAGTACTTAAAAGTCACCAACTACTACCTTAGATAATTTGCCTTAAATAAACATCTTGATGACATCAGGACTGGAACAGCAGTATCCTCAAGAATGCTAAACAAGAAGGTTGTTTCCAATGCAAAAAAATATGCAATGAATTCCTCATTTGCTCTTAAATATTGATATAAAGTTGTGGTAATGCAGCACTCCTAAAAATAAGTGTTAGGGCTGTGACCAGAAAAGTGATTCAAAAATGTGTATGGCAGAGCCTAGTTTTTTGTTTGGCTGGTTGTTTTGGTTTTTTTTGTTTTCTTTTTTAAATGCTTTCATGTAGCAAAAAATTCCCTGCTAGCCTAATTTAATGCTTTCATTTTTCTAATTATGCTGAAACATCAGTTAAGAGCCTACCTGATGTTTTGGAGAATTTGCTGTGCTGGGATTGATATTCCGCAATGCCTAAGAGTAAAAATAAGATGGATAAAAATTACTTTAGCTGCATGGTTTACCTATGCAGGCTGTCTTATAAACACCATCTTGTAGTATCAAGCCCCCAACAAAGGCCAGATGAGACAGGATAAGGGAGTTAAGAAACTGTGAAAATCATGACACAGTGAAACAAAACTCACAGATTTACCAAGGATGCTTATTTGACAGGTAAGCTTAATGACTAAGGAGAACAACATCAAGTGAACTGGTTGTCACCTGCTCCAAAGTTAGTCAGGTTCTCAGTGACAACTGAGGCAAGAAGACAATTAGAAGGTCTACCTAGAAGCATGCTAGCACAGGGTAAAATGTCTGTTTGTGGATTAATTGCAAAGCAGGAAAAGAAGCCCAGGTGCTGAAGCGGAGAGAAAGTCCTGATGCCACCTTTGCAATGTATTCTTACCTAGAGTACTATAAAAAGTAATGGCTGTAAAGATGACCCATCTTACACCAAGAGATGCTGAAGATTCCTACAAAACAGTCTTTGACTACAAAGGGGATAACGGGAGTCAGATTCCAGGACAGAATACTGCAGGTGATGAAGAAAGAAAAAAGCTGTCTTTGAGGACATTAAGATATTATCCTCTTCTGATACAAGGCCCATCACCCAAAGTGAAAAGGGAAAGAGTTTTAGAAGGTTTTCCTCAAAGAAAAGATTAGTGCTTTTTCTGGCAGTGTCAAAAACCCAAAGAAATACCATAAGTATCTAGCACAAATGGTGGTAACTCTTAAAATATTCAGATTGAACAATCAAAGCAGAAGGCTTAGAGTCAAAAGGAGATCAAGCCCGAATTCCAATCCAGAGTTTGCAAAGTCCAGCCCTACACTTTAGTACTTGCTACAGCCATATTGATATAGTGGATAACAGAGCCATATCCATAGAGTAGAAAATAGTGAAAGGCACAGCTTGCAGCCTTATTATGAAGTTTGAAATTCTTCAGCATATGAAAACCACAGGTTCAAAATGCAGCACAAGCTATTCAGTTGTTCCATGCTCACTCCACTGTTGAACAGATAAGATTTTGGCAACGAGTCATCTCGTCAATGTATCTTATATAACCTTTAAAAAATATTTCAAAATTCTACAGACTGCAACAGGTTCTAAAATGGAACTGAAGTAGCTGTGGGAAACAACTTCTTGCGTGACTTGGAACTCAATGAATATGAAGTATATTCTCAAGAGGAATATCCAATCACATCAACAGTCCATGTTGTCATCCTTACAGTTGGTGAAGCCTGCTCTTTAAGAGTTTTATTAGAGGGAGAAATGAGGGAGGAAAGCAAAATCCTTCAGTCTAAAAAATCACTTTCAGCACCAAGCTGATACCAGTAAGAGAATGAATTCAGACCTTTATAGATCTCAGTTTTTTGTACAGTCACTGGTCTTTAAGACTCACTGAAACAACAAAAAAATCAAAACATAACATACAAAAGAAATAGTGGAAGTAGGTGTCTAACCTGTGGCCTCACCTGCCGAAGCAGTTCTTGGTGCTTCAGTCTCAGCCTTTCTTTCTCCATCTGTAGCTGCTGAAGTCTCATCTGTTGCTGCTGATTGGAGCTACTCCCTCCCATCACACCACCCTGGGGACTCTGAGGAGCCAGAGGAGGTGGCTGTTTGACTGGAGCACTTTGGCTGATTCGCTGATTCATGGCTAAGAAACAAAAAAAAAACCATAAACAATAAATTCAAACAAATACATGTAAAGAAAGTATTATCCATGAAAGATATACATTAAAAATCTTCAAAATTACAATGCATGACAGTACAAAACATGCAGTTACACTGATATTCAGAGTGTGAAATGTATGCTCACGTGAGCAATAGAAGTGTGGAAAATTAACACAGCAGTCTCATGGTTAAGACTATATACTTGTTCTAAAAGCTGAAACAGTTTAATGTGCTAACTAGTGAAAAATTCAAAAGTGGTAGTAAAATATTTCAAGTTGAATTAGATGAATCTCTCTTTTTCTAATAAACTATTCTCACTGCAGACACAAAGAGTAAATAACTTGTTTTATTTATATGAAATCTTGGCTTTATTTAACTTAAGAACACACAGAATGACAAAATGGATAATTTCACTTTTATTGAAAACAATCAAAGGCTACCTATTGTGTAAATGCAACTAGCATTTACATCCTTGTCACATCAAGATTTTAGAGACTTCATTTAGAACTTCTCGACAGGCAAATTTAGACTTGATACACAAATGGAAGATAAATTATACAACCATAAATACTGACGTCAACATAGGGAACATTTTGCTAATGCCTGATTTTCTTTTACCTCTCAGAAATATGCATTGCATTTTTCCAGGGAGCAGAGAAAAAAAAAGTACCCTTGTAAGCATAATGCACAATGAGAACTCATCTTCCTTTCCCCTATAAAAGCAAGGCCTAAGACAATTTTATTTTGTTGTATAATATGTGAGTGGGATGCATCTATTTGATAGGCTGTATTTCTGCCTCACATGACCATTATGGTTATGTCAACAGAGGCACTAGAGTTCCCAGAATGAAAAAAGAGAGTGGGAAAGGTTGACTGTATTGCAAGGGCACTATTTTCAGAGGCTTTCAGTTTTGAATTAGCTCTCCATCGTGTTCTCTGTAATAGACTGAATCTGTTAACAGTCACAGTATTCTGCAGAATGCATTTGCTGAAGCAGTGATTTGAGAATGGCAGGGATTTTTCTTTTTTTTGTTTTCTGGGAATATGGATTATCGTTTACAGAAACTAAGAAAGAGAAAAGAGAGCTTTTATTAGGATGTCAGGGTGAAGTGGGGCAAAAAAACCCTCCATCTGTAGAATTAGTCTGAATTAATGTTTTCATCATATAGAGGATTCCTGGAATCCTAACATTTCTAACTACCATAAGAAAGGAGAATTCATTCATTAAAAAATCTGCACCATCTTTTCACTGAAAAGCCCTTCAGTCTCTACTGTCTTTTGAGTGTTCAATTTAAGGTACAGTAGTGCTGTTCTTCTGTTCCAAGAAAGCCAACATATATTTATCACATAATACTAAACCAGTTAGAGATCCAACTCTGCAGTCTACCCTTTCAACTAATCCACTGGTCCAGCACAGACTCAACAGTCTAATAGGCAGAAGGGTCTTATTTTCATGAGTCCAGTCAACATAAAATGCTGCCAAATAGTTTCAAGTGATTTGAAGCAGTATTTCATGCAGTTACTTGTTAAAGAGCTTCCTACATATGATTGCTAATATGATAAAAGTAGGTAAATTTTATGATGTAAGGTAAGTGAACTTGTGAAGTAGGAATAGAAACTGGATCCCAGTACCAAGCAGAAACAACTAGGGCTGCAGTTCAGCTCCAACCTACAAGTCTCATCCTGATACAGAATGAAAAAATATAGCGGGAAAATGACATTCCTGTGGATCAGAGCCTAGAATCAAGCAGTTGATGTTATGAGACATTCAGTACCACTTCACCATCAGAACTGAACTTCAGGACAAAAGGTGACCAAAGTGAGCTAATTAACCAGCTTCGCCAAGTGAGCTGTGGCCTCTGGGCCAGTGACATGAAGATTATCCCCAAGACTCCAGAAAGCAAAAAAACTTTGGTATATACTTAAAATTACTGATAAGATTTGAACTGCCTTCAGAAGAAATTGTGGAGATGGTTTTATATAAGCAAACTCTTTTTGACCATGAAATTAAACTATAAGTTAGGATATTAGAGTAAGATGCTGCTGAGTTTTACTGACTTAACATATCCAAGGGAAGAACCAGTGAAAGAAACACTACAATAGTATAAATTATTTTCATACACCTTGATGATTACACAAGTATGCTATCTTCAAGGGAAACTTAAAAAGAATGTAATTATTTATAATTTCCAACACAGTATTTAGTGAAAAGAGGGTGGGAAACACATCTTGTTTCAAGTGACAGGAAAAAAACAGAGGGTTTTAAAGCTTTTTGTTGTTGCTTTGGAGTTGAGGGGTTTTTGTCTTGCTTGTTTTGTGGGTGAGGTTCTTTTCTTTTTACATTCCTATTCACGATTACTTACCAGGAGACGACTGCAGAAATCTGCACTCTAAAGAATATATTTATTAATGTGATCTCAGATGGCAAATTTTATTTTTTCTACACCTCATACACTTGTAATGATCCTGAAATGCACAACTCTTCTCAAGGACTTTGAATTCAAAGGCGAAGAAGTTCATTTTATCTGTCAGCTAGGAATTACCAGTTCCTAATGCATCCTATTCCTTACCTTCCATGGCTATGGAAAGCATTTAAATAAGGGGCTCTGCACCCACACAGCGGAGGCTGCAAAGACCTCACAGGCAGAGCAGGAACAAACAAGTCTTTGTTTCTAGAAGAGGGGGATTTGAGGGAGGAGGAGGGGCAGACAAGTTAAAAACATGGGCAACTTAAGACAATAAAAAAGATCTTGTCCTAAAATGTGGCTTCACCATCTGCAGAATACAGTCAGTCACAATTACTGCAATTGTTTTTTGAGAAAATAACTGGTCTTAAAATGCTACACATTAAATGTTCTACTGTCAATAGCAGAAATGCCTCATCTGTACTCTACCAGACAATACCTGACAATTCATGAAAAAAGTTTAGACTGCTGTTAATGTACATAAAAGACCCCAAACAAGAAAACCCCAAAAAACAAAACCAGGAGAGAGAAACAATTACCAGGCATTGGTGCTAGAGAGAAAATGCCAATTTTTAACAACTCAAACATAAAAGGCTAATTTTTCTCCCAAGATCCTCTGTCACTTGAAAATCCCAAGTCCAAGGGCAGTGACAGTTTTTGCAGTAACACAGCAACTCCCACCTATGCAGAATTACATGCAAAGATTGCACCCTTAATGATTAGTAGACACAGCTGAATGTTTGATGTTGTTTCTTTCCTACTTATAGTTTCACCTTTCAAAGCTAAACATAATTTTAATCTGCTAATTCAAAGACATTATTTAGTTGAACAAACAACAAAAAAGCTCAGAATACAAGCATACTATAGCTGACTGTCCTTACTAATAAGAATAAATGTTTTCATTAGGGGAATTTAAAAAAGAAAACAACAAAAAACTTGTCCCCTTCAGCTTCATCTTGAAACTCAACAGCTATTGTGCATAATTTTTGGCTATAGGCAGGTTTTAACCTGGCGCTAGTTTGCAACACTTCAACAAAGGCAAAAAATCCTCTTTGATTACATTTACAAGAGCTGTGAAGAAAATAAACCAAAACAAAATTGTAGGATTTGAGAGTCTCAGAAGTAATAAAAACATGTTCCAAGGGGCTTTTAAAGAAAGGCTTGGTACAACAATTTGTTGTTTAATCATGATGTAAGTCATGTTTATGGACTGTATTCTTTATAATGTATTGCCACGTTATCCTAAGGAAATCTCAGTCACAGTTTCATAATGCTTCTGTCATAAAACAACCTAAAAATTAGCACAATAAAATATTCCATTGCTTTCAGTCTCTGATTAATCTGACAATCCTGGATCTTAGCATATGGGGGAAACCACAAATAGACTGTTCTCTGGACTAATTTTGCTGCTTTAAGTATACAAACAAATCTTAGTGTCTTAGGCAAACAGAAATATTCACAGGCTTCTGTGGAATTTTGATTAAAGCAACATCTATCCAATGACAATACTATTACAGAATCATGTCCAAACTGAAGATTGCTTACTCTGCAATTAGTTCCTTCAAATGAAATTAGTATTTTTCTTTTTGTTTTACTACAACTATCTACCTGCTAGTTAAAACAATATAAATTAAGTTCCTTTTTCTTTGATAAATCTGGCATTGTTTTTGAAGTCTTTATGTATTGTTCAATGTAGATGTGCAATAGCTGGACTGACTTGAGCACCATTAAGACTCTACAACATGTACAGATAGACTCCTGAATCACTGTTAACCAAACTGGAGTAAAATTCTGTGTCAGTTCTCTTCCCCCCATAGCAGTAAAATGCTGTATTTATTAAGCACTTTCACTCAATGTATGCCAGTTTCAGAAGAGCTAAAATATTCTGGCCAGCCAGAAAAACAAATATAAATTATATTCAGCATTAAAATAAGTAAAATCAGTAGGTTTTAGGAACTTCTGCTCAGCGCACACATCTAAACCAATAATCTTTAAATAATGGGCTCTTAACTCTTTACAGAACTCTTTTTCACTTTTTAAAAAGAAATCAATTTTTATTTTGGAAGGCTAAACAAGTTTTAAATTTACTTGACTTACAGAATGCAACTGACATCATAAGTACAGAACTATAGAACACATACTGCATTGGACAGATTATGAGAAGAAACCAAAACTAATGTTATTTTAAATTAAACTCTATGTATGAAACACTGAAGACTACAGTAAGTGCAGGACTTTGAGCTCACCAAGGCCCCATATGTCTGTCCACTGACTCTCTGGCAAAATATATTTAATGAAAGCTAGTCCTCATGAGACCAAAGTTTAAACAGCGAAGAGACCACATAAGGCTATTAGTTGTGAATTCTTTCACTGTTTAATCACCACATAATACTTCCTGGGTTAACTAACCAAAATACAAGCTTCTTTACAATTTCTCATAAAATAATGTGATAACTTTTAAAATGTAGGTTTCCTTTATTTTAGTGGAACAAACCCTGTATATATGCATCTGCACATCTTCATCTTTAAAAAAAAATTTCTGTCATAAGCCCATTAGAAATGATTAAACAGAAATTACAAAATACAGTAAAAACTACCATAAAAAATCAACAGTATAGTGCAAAGAAACACTTCTATATGTAAGAATCTACGACCATGTTTCAACATGATTGAATTCAAAGACAAAATGCCTGATATGTCTTTGAAATTAAGATCATATATGATTAGATATGATGACATAATTACTATTACAGATAACAATCCACCTTCAACTTTTAACACTTTTTCCTTTTTAATGAGTATGTTTATTAACCGGGAAGTGTAAACTGCTGTATTAGAATGATATGGGGGAAAAAGTGTCCCTCTTGGGAGTGTAGTTTCCTTTCACTATCACAGCTGCTTAGCACAACACTGCAAGCATGCATTATTCTTACTGGCACCCAGACAGCACTAGCTATAAATCTCCTTTCTCAAACAGAATTAAACTACTCTGAAAAAAAACAAACCCCAAAAGGGGTATAAACTTACATAAACCTACTGTCCTGACTCTTAAATTCTAGAGAAAATTGTGGGTTTCTCTCTCTTTTATATTCTAGAAATAATCTACCTAAAGTAGGTAACTGCATCCTGACACAATACTTGTGGACAGACATAGTGATTTCTTCAGTGAACTCAGTTCAGTGAAGAGGTATAAATACATCCTGCTTTCAGACAAACCAAGATTTCACTTTCTGATACAATCACACATAACAAATTATTATTTATCGTCATTACCACAGTGCAGCACCCGCCTTTTATAAAGGGACGCTTACCACTGAAATTTCACCTGCCTCTGCAGATTCACAGCAGGCTTTGACAGAACACATTGGTTCACTGAAAACTGATGCTGCTTCACCGGCACACATTTCTGACACACATACCAAAATATAGAAGCCTTTTACCCCATCCTAATCTGAAACTGTTCTGGAAAAACAGAGACAGAATTTTTAGATTATTCAAACCCTCTTTTGTTTTACAGAGTATGTAAAGAGAATATGTAATTGCTTTTGCAGATCAAAACCACTTGTGGCTCATGTTGTGCTTTTTGTGCAAAAAAACTGAAGGCAGATCTGAAACTCAAGAAGTCTATAACACTACTATGATCAGATACAAGGTATGGGCTTTTAATTTTTTTTTTTAACTAGAAAAAGGCCAAACCCCAGTTTTCCAATCTAGAGTTCCAGTTCTATCTTGTCCAAAAGTCTTCATCTTGAAAGGCTCCTAGAAACTAGGAGGAAGGAACACATATTCAACACAGTACTGGACAGGTAAAGAATAAAAAGCAACATTATGGAATATGTCCTTTCAATTTCTGATACTTAAAAATCAGCAGATGCTCTGAAGCTTAAGCATTTAATTGAATTTTAAGCTTGTTCTGTGTTTGCTTGATTTTTATTTAAGTAGAAATGATAAATGTATATTTCAATGAAATGTACCTTTTACTACAGTGTTTCTGAACAACCTCTTTTCACTTTTTCAAAGATGTAATGTTTTCATACTACAAAAAAACGCAGCAGAAAAACGTGGTGTGCATTCTCTATAATCATACTGTCGTCACCAGTTCTATTTCATTTCCTAATTATGTAGTTAAGCAGCTACTGTACACACAGCCCCTATGGCACTTTCTATAATGATATTAAACACTGTTTTACCTTACCTTCCCCATCCAAAATTCATGCAAAACTTCAAAGAACATTAACATTATCTCTAAGTGGGAGCGATAAAGTCGTGGCAGTGATTTCAACCTGAGGTGACACATTTTGCCTCATACCCTATTATCCCAGCTCCAAGAATTGAAAGACCAGAAGGAAAGAGACTGGGAGTGTACAACACTGGTATGACCACTAGATATAAGCCTTCAAAAGCAAGTTTAGAATAAAGTAACAAGGAAACAAACAGTATCTTGTTTTACTCCAATCCTTACCAGACACTTATCTGACTACTCTACTGCAGTAGTAAGGTCTCCACACCAAACTTAAACCAGCAGAGACATGGAAATCAACTGCCAGTTTCCAATACGTTCCCCCTTCAACTTCATCTTTGAATTTAATATATTAAGCACCCTTAAAGGGCAAATTACTTAGGTTGGCATTTCAAAACCAAGTCCTATCATAGGCAAATTTAAAGAAGAGTTAAAATCCTTTTAATGGTATTTGATATAAAACCTAATTCTTGGAATCTTACAGCAAAAAAGCTGAACAATTTTAAACTTCAACTGGTTCTAGGAAATTCGATTTTATAGGAAAAGCAGATGTTCTTCCACTTTACCAATTCCAGCCACTCAGAATGAATAGCTGACCTGCTTCCTATCCAGATGTTCTTTGAGTATCAAGGGAACGCATTATGTTATCTGAAAGGCTTAAACATCCAGTAAGGATCTGTGAAGAACAACCAATGAAGAACAGCAGAAAAGACAAAATGGTGTAAAACACAAGATCAACCTGACAGTCCAATGCCCTCTAGGAAAAAACCCGCTTCTAAATAGAAGAAAAGCCCAAGGCAATTAGAAGTCTCTTACTGTGACACTTGCAAAGGCACTGAGAAGGTAGGACAGCATGTTTTTACCAGATGTTCCACTAGACAAGAATCCTGCTGACACAGGCCCAAGGACCCACCCTCTCCCATCCCCACTCCTCTGATCCTGTGTCATCTTTTTTGACTGCCTGTGCTTGGCATAGGAAGACCCTCCTTTCATACTTAGTTCTTTCCTAGATATTCAAGTAAATTGCCCTAACACAAAACTGTTTTAAAGTCTATTTGTAGACTTGGAAGATGAAAGTCTGAGCCACAGGACTTCACTAACACTTCAGTGATGTAGCTGAAGACCAAGACCCCATTTCAAAGATGTTAGACTCAAGTCTTCGAACAAAGTTCTTATCTTCAACTTGGAGCACTCAAGATTCAGACCCAGCCTACCCCACAGCTATTCTGACAGAGGCTCTTTTCTGATGCACTATTTCCAAAAGTCTGCTCCAAGAAAGAATACATACAAACTGTATTCTTTTATTTTCTGTTTAAAAGCGTGAATGCTATACCAAAATGCTCCATACCAAGTCAGTCCACCTTAAATAATTTTTTCCAACTGATTCTCCTTCCCCTCTCTCTTTTCTAGCCACAATAATGGAAAATTACAAGCGCTATTTTAAAAAGAGCTATATACACACCTATGAGAGAAAATAAAGATGAATGCAAAGCTTCTATCTTATGAGGACCATACAGAGACATAAAGGCTGTCTCACTGGAAGCTGGGAATTCAGAAGCAATAAGGGCAGACTCTTCATACCTTCTGCTTCTGAATACTGGAACAGAGGAGTATGTTTGCACATACCATTCAATAGCTTTGTTTTCTTCAATGGTTCTTAAGATTGAAAGGGGCAGAGAGAGAAATTTATTCCTCCTTCATTTTAAATCACCATTAGCATCACTGTAATAACCAAAAGCTTCAACAAGACAAAGATTATTTCATCCTGCTTCTGGAAGTATTAGTAGCCAAAAATATTGAAAATCAAGCCCTTATATTAAAGCATAAAGATAGAAAAGGGTATGGTCGTCCTCAGGGGAAAAATATCAACAGAAGTTTCAACCTATATTAAACACAGAAAGGTAAACTTCTGAGTCATTCACATGCTATTTAGGGTCACAGCACATATTTGTCAAGGATCTCCACATGGCAAATAACTGCAAGGCTCAATAATTTAACTATGTCAAACAGATTTCTTTTCTTCTTGACTGGAGTGAGTTAAGGAGGTCACAAGTAAGAAAGCAACAGGAATAGAATTTTGTATTTTCTTGGCTCAAATGACAAAAACATAAACCACAATACAATGTGTACAACTTAGGTTTTCAAGGAAAACTCCTTCAAGCTCAACAGCAGCCAGCAGCTTGTCTCCATTTGCCGTCACTCTAGATCAGAAGAGCCCACATGCTTTTTTTTCCTTTCCTGCTCCTTTCAGTTACACTTGAGCTCTTTGACTGAAAAGGTCTGGAACAGATTAAAAGTCCGACCACAAAATAAAGAGCCTTGGCATGTACTCAAGCCTGTCTGGGATACACATACACAGTGGGCCCAAAAAGGGAAGCTATGCAGCAAGAAACCCTCAATCAGTCTTCTGGACATTTCTAACTTCTTTCAGTTTAACTGCACAGCCTTAACATTTGATAGAGTTTCAGTATACATAAGACAAGCAGCTTTTGCCCTTACAGTTGGATCACTATTTACAGGAATACAATACAGTTGCAAAAAGTAAGATTCATCTCACTCACAACCTCTGCCCATTATGGCATTTTCTATACCCCTTTTAAATTCCAGTTCATCTCAGGAAACTATAAACTAATGCATGTAAAGAAAAACAGATATCCTGCAAGATTATCTGAGTAAATGCAATTGCAAAAGGCAACACTGATTTTCAAAATGATTGCTTCCTTTTCAGCCTTATTCACATACTAAGTAATCCTGAAGTTGCAAATTACCCACACACTCCTCTTGCAACATGCAAACAGGTCTGTAGCTCAGGCTGATGTTAAAGCCAGCAGGGACATTTGCCAAAGCTGACACCCCACCTTTGGGCTCAAGTTGCATAGTGGTTCAACCTGTCTACAAACTGGTGAGCAGTTTATAAACAAAGTGTGACAATCTGGTGTTCTCCCTAAGAGTAAACAGATGTTGAAAGTAAGCACTCAAACCTACAAACCAAAAATGCAGAATTTCTAACAGACATTTCAGAAAACAAAACAGAACAGTGACAGTTGAGTTTTGTAGCTCTATATTTATATGGCATTCATGGAGTTAATGCCTCTCCCAAAAGGGGCCCATAGTTGTTGTTAGGTCAACCCCTGTAAAGCTTCAAAGGTTTTGCATCCCCTCAGCCTGACCTACTCAGTGATCTGCACACTGTTTTCATTTAGCTGCACTGAGTCCAAAAGTAAAGCCTGAAAACCACAATGATCTTTTTTTTTTTTACTCCTACTGTTTTTCCATGGCTCTGGAAAAATAACTAAAATCCAGAGGAGTTGAAAATAGTAAGTTATTGGGAAAATAAATCAAGAGCAAGCTAATAAGACTGACACACACAGATCATGGCTTTACAAAAAAACAGAAACTGTAAGACCATATTAAATACATCACTTGGACAATCTAGGAAAGCAGTTTAGAGTTTCACATGATATGTGACTTCCATTATTCATAGTCATCAGTGTCAATATTTTATTGAAAAGATTGCAGTTTTGCTCTTTATACAGATCAAAAACATCACTGAAAAAAATTACATCAAAGTTCTGTTTTGCTGAATTTCTCCATCTAGACATTGTGATCATCAAGCTACTATTTCTATTTCCAATATTAGTCTTTACTCCAGAAAAAGGTTATTAAAGTAGGAGCAAAAGAACTAATAATTCCTCATCATATTGTTTAAACCATAAAGTTTTGTCATGATAATCACTGTGACAAGCTGGAATTATAAGCTGGTATATGTTTCAAGTGTATTTAAACAGCAGGAACTATTATTTGACAGTGCCTCTTAAGATAGCACAAAGGAAAGTAAATATTTGTTTAGGAATTAAAAGATTCTTCTGTGGTAAAGTTTTGCTAATTTAAAGGGACAAGTGAGCTTGACTGAAACTGTCTCAGTAAGTAATTTCCAAATGTCACCACTGGGGAACTGTATGGATCATATGGCAAAATACCAACCCGTAGCATTAAAAACTTGGGTAACATACAGTCCTGAAGGATATAAACTACTAACTTTTATCTTAAAAAAAAAAAAAAATTAAACAAGGCCTCTATAACTCAAAATATATTTTAATTGTACTATAAAAAGTTTTCAAAATATGCCTGCAAAATTAAAGCTGAGTGAACTGAAGCAAATCAAGAATTCTGAATTGAGATGAACTTTTACCAAAGCGTGGGTCAAGCCTTGGGTCTAGCCAAGATGTAGTCTTGTTCTTATGGTTTATGTAGTAAATTTCTCCATCCTGGGTCATAGCTTGTTCCCATCCATCGGGGAGTGGGCCTGAAATATAGAAGGAAGGAGTTGATGGCGGGCTCTTGTTTGCTCCAGCTGAAATTGATCTAAAAAACATTTTACATATATAACAGTAAATGAAACAGAAGTGTTTCAAGCTCATTTCTGGGATTAAGGGCAAAGAAGTGCTGGGTAGGAAACCAAGGAACAGGAAACACTTCTATCATTTTTATTTAGGATTTGGACTTTAATTTCGAACTTGTTTGTATCCTTTCATATGCTTTTGACACATCATTTTGCTGTAGCATTCTAGTATAAAACCAGCAATAAATCAAGCCTGCCAGAATGAAACCAGCATGAGCATCAGGAAAAAGAAGTATAGAATAATTCTACCTCTCATAGAAAAGTTCATCTAGTGATTATGACACAGCAGCAGCAACAAGCTAACACTGAGGAGATCCTCAAATATTCCTGTCTTTCACAAACAAAGAAAAAAAAGAAAAAAAAACCTCATTTCCCCTTTAGTTCATACCCTAACTTCCAGTGAAAGCATTCAAGGCTTAAGCAGACAAAAATGAAAACCTGAAGAACAAGGCAGGCAAACAAGCAATGACAAAGCAAAGGCAAGAAAACACCATGAGCAGCCACAAAGACACAGTGCTATGAACAGCAGTGTAACGCCTCTACAAGCAGAAAGGGACACACAGGAAAAACTACTTCTAGAGTATGTTCAAAGGGAGGTACATAATGATGTTGTGGAGTCCACAGGTGATGTTTGAGAAGCCTGAAGAGTGGTTCCCATATGTTTCCATCAGCAGTTTTCAAGAAACTACCTTTCATTCCTATACCATTCTTAAAAAGCCCATTCCCACTTCTGTTATGATCATGTACACTCACCTGTACACTGCTTAGACTGAAAACTACTTTTTAGAGTTACAATATCTCTCACCTTGGCAAGTGCTTTACAAATACAGGGTTTTGAATTTTTATACTCCCATTTATATGGACTTTTAAAAATATCTAAATTAGATACAGGAAGATCTTCCATGTATTTTAGATTTAAGTACAATCCTCAAATTATACAACAAAAGATTCACTACACATGTTAAGAATGTAAAAGAAATTAGAACAAAACCTGCTGTAGCAGCAAGCCATTGTATTTCAAGTTCTACTCTTCCTCAGTGTAACAGCAACAAAACAGCAGAAAGCTGTTAGACTTGGACTAAGAGATTATTCTGCGTGATGTAACAAACATCATTATTTCACACATGAGATTCAGATATACCCAAAAATACGTGTTTGTCTGATAAATGTTTACTATATCCATCTTCATACTACATTAGCTCTTGACTGTAACTCTGTTCTGAAGTCATGCTCCTGCTGAAGAATTTGGTTTAAAGCTGGGAGGAGAGACAGGGAGGATAGATTTGTTTGCTTAATCTCAAAAGATGTTCTTGGAGAAATGTCAAAAAGAGTAAAAAAATAATTCAATTGCATTCCAGTAATATCCCAAGGCATAACCAGGACAAGAATTTCTTACTTGGTCTTTGAAGATTCCTTGCAAACTACATTTCTAATTTAAACTTTCATTCTGGCTCAGAAAACAAAGCCCTTCTCTAACAACCTCACTACTCCATCATTAGAGCTACAGATTTTCAAGTGAGGAAAAACAGTGAACACTAGACATTTTCTTCCCACCTCTAATGCTCATAAGCTTTAAATGTCGTCTACAAGTAATGAATACCTCAGCTTTTATCAGAAGTTAGCGAACAGAAAAGGCAAGAAAAAGTGACAATACTGCAAATAATTCTTAAACCCTAACATATTCACTGAATGAAAGGACTTTGATGGAGAAATGAAAGCTCCAGCGCAAAGAACGCTGCATTATATTACCATACCAAAGACCAGCCAGCCAGTGAGATGCTTTTTTATAAAACTGGGACACAGGAGCAGAGAGACGTGCCAACCATCATCCAAGTGTAGAAGCCAATGAAGAACCAAACCAGCTTCTTTCCTGCTGAGCCAACATGCTAGCCATGCAGGTAGACCTCACTACCATACTCCTTAGAGTCCTGCTAAGTCACACATCCCTTGCAGAAACTCAGCAAGAAATTCCTTGAAAACTGCAAAGCCAGAAAAACACTCTCTGGCTTTAGGAAAAACAAAAACAGCCTTGGGGTGTCAGTCCTGCTGAACACTGAAGTCTCCACTGGTCCAGCATGTTTTTTGGTAGCAAGTAATAACAAAATGCCTTTGAAGAAGGCTGACAGGAGCTGATCAGTCCATCCACCTGGTAGAATAATTCTGCTTATGAAATTCAGTGATCTGATGAGTACTAGCTTACTACTAAAGACAAACCTGGGTAAGGTTCTCTTTCTGAATAAAATGCACAGCTGTGGAAAAGGACAGAAAGGCCCATCTGCTCTCCTGACTGTCACAGCAGCAAGCCTTCCTTGCTGAGTGCCATAAATGACTGCAGAAGCAGAGCTTTTATCTCTAGAAACTTCTGGCATTGATAACGTAGCTTTCTTCCTTGGAAAACATACTGCTCTCATGTTTCTGCTGTCATACTTACATATTGAAAAGACAGTTCAAAAACTTGAAATTACTGCATTCTGTAATTCCTGTTGGGTTTTTTGAGTAATTGTGAGACTAGAAAACAAGTCTGACTTTCTAAATGATCATCTGACAAACTCTATATTAGAGGCTCAGAGCAAAGAACAAAACCCATGCTGAGGAATAGGAGGCACATTCACCCAGAGCATCTAAGAAAATTCCTTTGCAATTGCATGCCCTTTTACCCCAAAAGGCTCAATAGGAACAGAATTTTCAGCATTACCTTTTGTGACCTAGGTTATCTAAGTCCTATATTACGGCTATTCAGACTTTCTCATAAAAATTTCTATAGTTACTGCAGCTCATTTTGTACAGAAATGGCAATAGTGGGTCTAACCAGAAGTCCATTTAGTCCAGGCATCGAGCCTGGGGTGATGGACAGATCTTGCTGCTTGCTGAAAGTAGCCCATTTAGTGACTGTCACACTCAATAAACTTTTAAATAAAGCACCGAATACATACAGAGGTATAGAGGCTATGAACAGCCACTTGGCCTCCAAGTATGCTGGGCACTGGAATGGGCTCCCCAGGGCCATGGTCATAACCCAGTCCTGTCAGAGCTCAAGAAACACTTGGACAATGTTCTCAATGGGGGACTCCTGGGGACGTCCTGCAGGGGGCCAGGGGCTGGCCTCAACTATCACTGTGGGTCCCTCCCTTCCAAATCAGGGCATCCCGTGATTCTACCACAAATTATTCCTTGGGCCACTTTACTAAGTGCCAAAATATCTTTCATTCAAGTACTTCTCCAGCCTCCCCTCCAACTTTTGTAAATATCTAGCACAAACAATATCCCTGTGACATGGTCTCCCGCTAGCTGTTTGGTGCCTCCTCTGACAATTGAACACTATCACAGCTGTAAGTTTAGAATTTTGTGAAATTTGCACAGGGAGACACAATCCTTCTAGGTAGGGAACTAAGCCTGCACTGCTACTTTTAAGGAGAAAATGACAACAAAATTAAATTCTAATTTCCCAAATGTAAGCCATCTTTACAGAACTACTTATAAGCCATACCTCTCTAATTAAATATTTATATAATGGTGTGACATCATATAAATAACATGTAATTTTAAAAGCCTGTGCGCATATCTCTTTGGTGCATGTCTCTACTTTTTATGAGTTGTTTTCTCTTTTTTTTTTTAAGCTTTCTCATATGCTATGGAGTCTGAAATGCAAAGCAGAGCTTGCTGCTGGCAGATAGAAAGCAACTGGAAGAATAACAAAAGCAAAAATGTAGTACAGATTCAACCTATGCTGGGATAAGAAGTGAATCTTGCAAGACTCTACAGTTCCTAACACTTAATTTTAAAACAAATGTAAATAAAGCCGTATTTTATCAATAAGTCAATGCATATGAGGGCATCTGTATCTATCTACCAACTGAATATGCACGGACAACCTAGGAACTAGAATACTTATGTTTATCAGCAGAAATCACCCTCACCTAATACAAACACTGATCTTCAAGATCTTTTCTAATCTGTGAAAGCTGAACTTTTTCCCTTCAGTCACTGTGGTTCTAAAACTTCCAAAAAATATATCAAAGTCTATAAAATGTAATTAAAGTACACCTTTATCCTGTCAAATTAGTATAAAAGACCCTATTTTAAAAGGGGTGGTTTTTGTGGATGAAGAAAGAAATTAACATTACTATCATGCAGATACTTAGAAATTTGAGTTTCACAACAGAACAGTCTTGACTATACACAATAAAGAGTTTTGTAGTTTGACAGGCTACGTAGGAGCAATCTGCAACTGAAGTGGGTAAGGACCTAAGAGAAGACCTAGAACTTGTTTCAGTTATTGGCATATTGTTTCCTACCCTCCTGTCCCCTGAGACTTACAAATTCAGTGTCCACTTTCTTACGAACACTTAACATGGCACTACAGCCTTACCTTTAGAGACAAGGGAATTGCACTAGGTCTACAAATTTTCACTGGGAAACTCTACTCAAAACTGTCACATAAGAATGACAAAAGAGAACAAAGACACATAATCTGCTCCAAAGCTAAATACCTAAGATCTGTGCACAAGCAGAAGAGGCAAAAGTATGCCATGCTGTCAAGCATGATTCAAGCATGAATCAGGAAGTATCTGAAGAAAAGAACACAATTATCCCATGTCTGTTGTATCAACTATAATTGTATATGAAACAGCCACTGTTTATTTTCAAATGTATAACTTTACCTCAGTAGGAAATGTATAGGAGCTGTTCCTAAGAAGAACAATGTACCATTATTACTATCTGTTTATTTAAAATCAAGACAGAAGAAACTATGTTCTTTTCTTCTGTTCTTTCCAATTTCCTTTAGGGAAAAAGTGGTTAGAAACATAGCGAAGGGAAAAAAAAAAAAAACCCAGAACAGTCACAATGTATATAAAAATACATGTGGCATATTTACAAATAACAGGCTTGTTTCCTTTCTTCTATTGAAGATGCAATCCTATTTCACAGACTAAGCAACAAATGCCATCTAAAAGAGCACTGTGATGCTTCTCTGCATACACATGGCCCAAACTATTTTGGTTGATTACATGTAGCAAGCTAAGTTAAGAAAGACTGAGACAAAAACCCCCTCACTTTTCACACACTGATGACTTCCTATAACGGATGTAGCTAACTAACATTCACAGAATAACTCATTCACAAAAAAAAATCATGCCTGGAACAGATAAAACTGGTTCAGATGTCCATTAACTTCCTTGAAGAAATGCAATTTGCTGCAAGATACCTGGGTTCTCATCCTCTCTTAAATGCCTCAAAAGATGGAATTTCTTAAGACAGCCTAAATATTTCAATCGCATGTTAAACTACATTTTTCCCATTTCTATATTTTAACAATCTTTTGACTTGCCCTTTTCACATCTTTCCTGAGTCCTTTTTACCTTATTTATCAAAAAAGACAACAGGTTTATCTCCAATATGCACACATCAGCTTTCAGTCTTCTCTTCTCTCTCTGCATCTTCAGTTTGTTTTCCTGTGCTTAATTCTAGCCAGTGTCAAGAAATAATTCTGGCTAAATGGTTAAAGCTTCTAAAGGCTCTCAAGACAGCTCCCAGAAATCTCTCATACATTTCAGCAGACTAATTTGACTTACAGGCTCCTGCGGCAGTACTAGAACTTGGACAGTAACATCAAGGGCTAAAATTAATGAGCACCATACAAGGTCTATACAGAAAGGAAAATATTCTCCTTTGTGGCATTTCAGACACATTTTTGCAAGTCAGTGATCTCCAGCTGTCACAATACTTGCATTAGTTTTTTTCCCCAATATCTTTCATGAAAGAAAGTGCTCTCATGCACTATGGTATGTTCCACTGCCAGCAATATTTCATAACAGAAGGTTCTGTCTTAAAGGTCTCAACTTGATTTCCCAAATCTTGATGAAGAATGCATTAAGTAATCTTAATTATTTAAGTACATCAGTAGTCTTAAATCTGAATGCCAACATCATGACTGTAAGTTCCACTGTGCTGAAGTGGTACATAGTTACTTGACTTTTCCATTTCCCTCAAAGATTATTAGAGAGCCTACCAAAGAAGCATAAGCTACTATGAACTCAGAAACAAAGAGTAACAAGGCAAGGTATAAGTGACTTTAGTCAAAACAAATTCACAGTCATAATTTAAAGTGAATACATAAACATTTGCCAGATAAGTATCAGAAACAGAACTGCACCCAATACATGGAGGTTCGGTATTATTTAATTCAAAGCAGACTTTTGTTAATAGCAAATAAGGGTAAGCAAGTGCATCCAAAACATCAGTTCCAAGTCATACTACCTCAACTCACTTAAGCTTAAAAAACACCTGCCACCACATAACCTGTGGTGAAATTCAGCATATGCAGGAGTTCTGAGTCCTTCATGCACTTTATACAATTCAGAGCACTGGGGAAAAAAAATTCACAGGATTTTCAGTTGATATTTAACACAGTATCATCTGTGAAATTAAAAATAAATGTTCAATGAACTTGTATCCAAGTAAGTGCTTTCTCAAATCACAAGACAACCCACTTGCATATTTCAACTGTTCTTTATTGCATGAACAATATGCAGCATCACTCTCACACACATCAGGCAGTTACATACAAATTCTTCATGTTCTTTTAAAAATAATCCTTGTGTCCAGATTGCTAGCTACTTCTTTAATTTGTGAGCACCATTTTACAATTTAACTGTACAGTTTCTGCTAAGGACCCCCTATTTCTTTCTAAGCAAAAGATCATTTCATTTAATTTCTAAGAAAAGGTAATTTCTTTTCTAAGTAAAGTGTTTCCTATTGTACTATCAATATTTTTTCCTGTCAATTCTTGGTACAATGGAAAGTGTGAGGAGATATCTTAAAGTACAGAATTCATGTTGAATTCAGAATTCAATTTAGTTGAATTCAGAATACAATGTTGAAATGGCAAGCATCTAGTTTTAGCACAAATAAGCAAAAAAGCAGGACAAACCAAGGGAACTGTTTCCTTTCTCCTATTCTTTCTCTTTTAGAAGTGTCCCTGCAAAAACATGCCACCTCTGTTGCTGCAGGTTTCTTGGGATAAATTTACAGAAAAAATAATCACACTATTTTATTTTCACATCAGAGTCTGAGACCTTAATTGCTGTGAATCACAACTTCCTGAATTTGAACAGGACTCATTTGTTTCAGGATAATCCAGCCTCCTGGCCTAGCCAGCAAAAAGTTTGATTAACTTCCCCTCTAATACTCAGTCATGAACAGCACAGTTTGGTCATGCCTGTTAATCTTTCGGTATTGTCTGCAGCACATGAATTGCAGCATGAAACAAAGCTGTCTAAACAGACCACAAAAAGCAGCACCAGAGAATAACCCTTGGGAAATACAGGAACAGCAGACACACACAAAATACAGTCAGACTGTGAGAAAATAAATACAGCATGAACCTCAGTGACAGAGAGGCGGTGGCAAAGCAAGGGGAAGACCAAGCACTCAAACTAGCATGGCACAAATTTATCTGCTTGCTCTCTGCACAATCAAGAGTTTCAAGAGTACTCTGAAAACATACAGTAGATTCTACAGCAAGAACATTTTACTGCTGTCTAGTGACAGCCCCTCCCCCAGCCCAGGCCAGCTGAATAACAATTCCATATTCCAGGAAAAGACATCAGACTTTCCCAGCTAGAGCAATAATGACCATGATACTGGATTTTGGAAGTAATAGAAGCACAAGAGGAAAACCAAAACATCTCTGCTTCTAAACAAGATTTTCAAGGTATTTGCTTGATCCATTTAGGAAGGACAGGAAAAAATTATTTGTTCATGTTAAATGTAGGAAATGTAAACAAATGGCAGCATACCATGTCTAGTCAGTGAGCAAATGAGACAGAAGAACACTGAAGTACAAAAGCTTTAATGTAAAAGGGTATTAATTTAATGGAAATTCTGTTCCTCATCAATTTAATAGCATTTTTTAGTCAGAAGAAAATAAACAAAAATTCTGCTTCCTTAAAAGTTTGAACCATTCATTTGAAAAAATAAAAACACAAATCAAAGAACTACGGTGTACTTTCTATTTGCAACATAAATATTATACAAATTCTCTTGCTTCAACTACTGGCCTCTTGATGAATCAGGCATGAACAAATTTGAAGTTTCAAATCAGGATAACTAGAAGAACATTTATCAAAACTGGACGCACTCCCCCCAGTTACAACAGCTTGTGGTTTACTTTTATGATCTATTTCATAAACACAAATTTTTCTTACCTGATGCTGAGTTCATGATGTTCTGCTGCACAGAAGGACTGGTGGGAGCTGTAACATTCATCTGGGAAAGCATGGCCTTCCTAGGATCTTGCCATGTTGTTGTTTGATCAATGTGACTAAGACAAAACAAAGCAAGAGTTAGGACAGTCATGCATTCACAACAACTACCTGCTAGCTCAGAAAGTTTAACAACAAAAGGCTAAGCCTGCCAACAACAGCCACATTCAAAACCAAACAAGAACTGTTTGGATTCTTTCCAAACATCACTGTATGTGAGATTCTCAAATGCTTGCCCTGGCCACCACCACCTTCCCAATCAACAGCTGTAGCAATCAGAGCCAGAGCCATGGTGAGATAAGGTTCATCATGAATACCATAATCTAAATCGTTGTACCATAACCAGATGTTGTACCTTTGAACTAAACATTCTCTTCCTTCTCTCTTTGATCAGTTATTTGCCATTTTTAAATGTGACTTCACAGACTTTCAAACCAAGCCAGTTATGTCTGAAAACTCGAGCATAGCCCAATACCTTGGCATGATGAGTTCATATTCAGGGCCTAAGGAGTAATAATGAACTGGCTAGTTTGCAATCACTAGTCTTCCTAAACTTTCTGTGCATAGACCACATGCTCAGATTATGGGACAGACAACTCTCATCACCACTGAACAATCTCTCCACAGCATTTAAAGTAACCAGTCCCACTAAAGCAGTAACATGAAAGGACTGTGCAGCTGCCTTTCAACTTCATGCAAAAAGAAGAGGACAGTGAGACTGTCAAGTAACCCACCCAGCCCTCTGCAAAACTTTGGAAGCTTAGATTTCTCTATTTTGAAAAATACATTCACAACTGTCATTCATGAAAGCATTCAATTCAATGAGAATACGAAAGTGTAATGAATCTTTATTTTACTATGGAGTATGTAAGTAGCATGCTTTGCTAATGAGCAACAAATGCAGTCTATTCATAACAAGCATCAACATTGTCTTGATGCCATTAAGTAACACTGCTCTGCAAAGTACATGGGTACAAAGACAATTCCAAATGCACATGAACACCAACAACAAAATTTGTTATCCAGTCATTTAGAACTGGTATCATTTGAAAATCATATTCAGATAGTACTGTTATAAGTTAGAACCCAATGCATTATGAACTTGGTACCATTCTTTCCTTGAGCAAATTATCCTTAAAATGGTGCTTTTCAGGATGACATGGAATGCCCATTTTCATACACTTCAGCAAAACCACAAGAATTAATAAATTCAGAAGAACATAAAATGAGACAGTAGTCACCAAAATAGTTACTTATGTCAAATTACTTATCAAATTCTAATCTAACCTTCTATTACAAGGTAGACATACCAGGACCTGGCTCTTAAAAAAAATTTAATATATGTATATCTACCCTCTCTAAACATGTGCACAAGCAATTCCCGGTCAAAGAGTTACACAATGTAGTGGTCACAATACAGCTCATTTAATACAGTATGTGCTGGTTTTGTCTGGGGTAGAGGTTATTTTCTTTACCATGGCTAGTACTGGGCTATGTTTTGGATGAACCAGATGTCCCTCTGACCATCACACCAATAAATTACACTGTTTGATGGCTGGGGTTAAACCTCAACAAGGTATTATTAGGCACACGGCATCTTTGGTTGCGAAGGTTTTCAAGTATTTCAAATATTCAGCTTTGCTTAGAAATATGCCACATACAGCAAGACTTCTTTATTTCTTTTTTTTAAAAAGCCTATTTACTTATAAAACATGGTGCAATGTAGTAAAGACTGCCCTATATATGCTGGAGTATACATAAACCTTCATACTGGAGAATATTTTTTCACTTTTCTGCTGGTCAGGTTTGCAAAGCAACAAAAACAGGTAAAGATAATACAGATGTAAAAACACAGCAAGGTTTTTCACAGACTGTGTGTTTAAATTACTGTACCAGCATGTGCTACTCCTCCCCTACATTTCTGATTTGTTATATTTGCTCAGCTCAGTTCTGGCAATCGTGGAAAGTGGGAAAACACCGCTGTAGCCATAATAACACATTAATATATTTCCATTTAACTCTTTTAAAAATCCAGGTAACACTGCGAACTAATAANGTTCATATGGAGTTGTTAACAAGGATACCTATTTTAGGTAGCAGCAGCTTCCAGCTTTTCCCTAGCTCAGTATCACTTGAGAAAAGTCAGCATGTTCCTTACATGACCAAGTGAACTACAACCAGCAGTCTTAGAGCCAAGAGTCATGGAAAAGCCTCAAAGTAAGCAAGCTGATTATATTAATATCATACTGGTTCAATAAGGCAAACTTTTCTTCCCTCCCACTCAGTTCAGTGCTTCATGACCTACATATTCATTTCCTCTAGACATTCCCTCAAAATTATTGAAATAGGATATTCTCCACAAGATCTTTCCCTCTGTTTCAAACAGCAAGGCAGAAAAGGTCTCAATGGACATAACAAGAACTGACATCAACGCTACATTACCTTTCCATACAATAAGTAGAATTTTTGTCTCATAGTAGCTAAATTACATGATGTTACATGCCCCAATCCTTACATTCACTATCTTCTATTTTACATAAGCTTTACCATATCTCAACAAGAAACTAGTGCCAACACCAAATAAAAGATTAGAAAACGTCAGTGAATGATATCAAACCAATGTAACCTATAAATCAGCCATTATATGTAGTATGTATTATCAAATTGAAACTTAAAATTCTACCTACTCAGGAACGAGAAACACAACTCTGTACTGTGTGAACAGAACAAAGTGAGTAAATATTCCTGGAATTAAATCAACATCTCTAGGATTGTGAAGAAATGTAAGACATTTTATTTCACAGAATGAATTCTCAAATCTAACATCTAGCTATTATTCTTTTATGTCACAGAAGCAAAACTTTGTTAAACTGGACAAACACAGTATAAACTAAGGAAATCAATTCAGACAGTACCCTACATGTAGGTCTGTGGTAACAGGCCTTAGAAAAACAAAGCTAAAACACCCACCACATGCTAAGCATTTGTTAGCAAACTTACATCAGCTCTAGTATCAAGAAGAGTGACTGTTCCAAGACACATCACCCATCATCCTCCACCAAAAAAGAACTTCCAAAGTGCTCTGCATTATGAAGAGCAAAAGCTGCATCTCCTCATCCATCCTCAAGTTCTACAGCCAAATACGAATTATTTGCATTTTGACAAGAACAACTCCAAAGATAAGAACAATGTTCTCATTTTATGTGCACAAATAGCATTTCTGCAGTTACTAAGAAATCAGAATTTCCAATTGAAAAAAATATTTACTGGCATTAAACATTATCACATGCCTGAAGGTTTGTCAGACTCAAATTCTAACCTAATTTTAGACTTTAAGTTTTGGTTTTGTTGTGTTGGTTTGGGGTTTTTGGGTTTTTTTGAGGGAGAACAGTGTTGAAGGTTTTGATTTGAATTTTTGTTTGTGTTGTTTTTTTTTAAAGTACATTGGAAAAGAGGCAGGGGATCTAGGGGCCAAAAAAAGAAAAAAAACTCCTTTGGATCCTAGTAGACTAACAAAATAATACCATTTTAAAAACAAAGAAATCATCTGTCCTTGTACAAAATGTAATTACCTTCCCATTCATTCTCCAGTTGCTGCACTGAAAAGATATGAACCGTTTTGTTAAAGCCATGTC
>VWZN01003849.1:363143-393089 GCA_013396955.1 Regulus satrapa
GTGTCCTTTTATCTCTGAGATTCTATCTCAGTTCTCTCTCTTAAAAGGAGACAAAGCAAGAGGGAAATCAAGTGCTTCTTTGCATGAAAAGAAGCCAGGCATTTTTATGCCCCTCTCAAAACACCCTACTTTTGTTGCCTGAAGGTTTTCAAGTCAAAGAGACTTGCCTAAGCATGCTGCAATAAAAGCTGCTATAGCCAGCTGTCTTAGCATCTAAAGGGGGCTGTTCTAGCAATCCTGTCAATTAACCCTGAGGCTAACCACCACTAAGGAAAACAAAATATTAAGATAAAAAGATTTTTTAGGTTGTTTCCTCATTGCTCTAAGTAGGAAGTCTCAGAGGGCAGTTCAAACTGGTTGCCTGAGTGTTCAGACAATGATCATTCCCAGATGGCCTTGACAGGATGAGATGACTCTTAGGGAAGTATTAGGTAGGACCTACTAGAAATGAAGGCACAGCTTTCTGCTACAAAGGGAACCTGTTTTTCTTCCCATTAACATCATAAATATTGACTTTTCTTTTTAATTTATGCTTCAGAGCTCACACTTCACACCTTAAGTTGATCACGTGCAGAGACGTGCTCAGTTTTAGTCATACAAATAGTCCTATGGACTATCTCTTCCCTGATTTGAGGGCCGCACTTTATTTCATTAAAAAAACCCAAGTCATCTGTTTTTTTCTTATGACTCTGTTTCAGGGAGAACTTTTTATTTTTGTAATTCAGACAACCACCACGTGCTGCTGAGGTAGGAGGCAATTATTCCTGTCACTAAAGACTCTGCAGAATCCTACGTAAAACAGAGAATCTTCCAACAGCAAGTTGCTGCCTGAGTCAGTACTTGTAAGATATCTGCTCAGTCAACCCTAGGGAATCTTGAATATTTTTTTTTGCCAGGAGATTATTATTTTTATTCTTTTTCTCCCTTTAACCCCCTGAAGACAGGTTCACAAGTTGTAATCCACCAGAGGCAACAGATTTCTTGACACCAGATACACCATATTGTCTGAAGGCTATGCTTTGAAAAGTTATTTTTATTTATCCATTTAACTTAGAGTGGCAAAGAAAGCACAGAGCAAAAGCCTCAGAAGAAACGAAACTACTTAGTGTATAATTTTAACTATTATAGCTATTAGTTAAATGTACAGTACACTTTAATATAATACTTATTGTATTTATCTTTAAAAATGACCTTAAAATATTGTCAACCTGAGGATTTTAAAATTTCAGGTTCTACATTTCTCTTCATATTTCACAAAGAGTTTAAGGAGCATTGGTTTAAACAGTATTCAAAGGCCCATTGTAAAATAAGCAAAGGAAACTAAAACTAATTTTGAACTCAAATTTTACTCCACGTTTCAAAAGTTGTCAGCTGGAAATTAATCTATTTTTTAGTTTATTATTAAGAATCTTGGTATTCACAAAAACTGAAAGGTTGAAGGAATTACTGGAGGTCATCCAGTCCAACCTCCCTGCTTGAGCAAGCAACAGAGTAACAGCAAAGCCCAGCATCAAACAGAAACTAAAAGTCTGACTGTAAAATCATCACCAGCAAAAAAACCCCCTAGCTTTCTAGAAACAACTAAAGTTGTAATTTATTTCACTAAATCATCATACCAATACCTCAGCATCTATGTATCTGACTCGCAGTAATTTAGTTTGCTTTCTGAGTATCTTTTGGTACAGAGGGAATTACAAATAGGGATGACAAAATATGCCAAGCACATGATTTTATTTAAAAGCATATCACTTAAATTACTAACAGTTCTTAAAGTACTAACAATACTTACAGTTTAATCTTTGTCAAAATTGGCAACTACCACACTTTACTGATAAACACAGTAAAGGACTTATTTAGAAATTGTTCAACCCTACCCTTAGATGCAAAACAGATCACAAAGCAAAAATTGCAGATCTAATTTCACAAAATTTCAGCAGATTCGTACACTGAAGTTTCAAATAAATCCTAAACAACTCGAAGTCATGACCTTAGTATAAATTAATCCAAATTTATAATCACTGCAGTCTTCATCTCCTAGTTATGACAATCAGCATTTGTCACTGGGGGAGGTGGATAGTGAAGGGACTGTGCTGCTGCCATGAGAGGGGAGAAAAACACTGTATTTACTTACTGTCATACATTTTAAAAAAGCATGTACTCACCAAATATATGTCTAAGCATTTAAAATATTGCTTACTAGTAACAGGCCTCTGCAAAGATATGAGTACATCCTACCCACACAAGAGATCAGGTCACACACTACTGCTTACTACTAACTTCTGTCTCAGAAGACAATTGTGTGGGTTTTTTAATGGCTAACATCATCATAATCAAGCTTTCCTTCTAGCATCACCCCTCCCCCCTTTCTAACAGTCCAGTTTAGAGACTTTCCCAGCCCAAACTTTATGCTTGGATAGTACAGAGTTTATTTTCCTTCAGGAAGTGAGATCAGTTCTTTATACAAGAACTCCCTTACTGTGTTTGCTCACCATTAGTCAGCACTTCCCTATGACCCATCCCTTTCCTCCACTCCCTTTCAGTTCCAAAAGCTCCCATTATCGGCTTCCAGCTTTTTGGGATTTTTGCCTGCATATTCACCATCTATTTTAGAAATCCCTTGGAGGGTGGAAGCAGCTTTTTTCCATGAGTATTGTCACTTAAAACTCTTGGACAAACTGAGTTCGTTTAATCTCTTCTATAAGATAGACTTCCTATAACCAAAAGTCTTATCACCATCCTTCAGGACCACTTTCACCCATCAACTAGGCAGCCAAAACAGTTCCAAAACCTTCAATTCAAACAAAATTCTAAGTGCAAGCTCAGGAGGTTGTCTAGGTTTTGTTTATTCACTTGGGTTTAGCTCATTCAGTAGTTAGCATATAAAATTCCAAAGACAAAACATATTTGTTTCCTAACCCATGTTTGGAAAATATAATGCTCTCGATGTCAGAAGAGCCAACGTGCACTTATTGCATATCAGTAATTTCAACAGCTGAGTAGTAAGACACAGCTTTTCTGAAATTTAAGCAGTAGATTAGAGAACACAGTTAATGAAACCATACTGGCCCCAGTTCTATGCCAAGCTCTCAGGAAGCAAGCCCATATAAAGGTTACCTGACACACCTGCTGGGGCAAGGCGCCTAACCTGCACATGAACACGTGCAACACTCAGTGACTCACTGTCACTGCAAACTGCAGAATAGATCCACTCCTGCCCTTTAAACTCAATACTCTAAATTGTAATCTTCAGATCAGAGGATGCAAACCATACCTGAAGGCAAAAGATGAAGGATATATCAAGAGGAGACTGAAACTCCCAATATATTTTTTAATTCATAATACTTCACAGTCATCCACACTTAGCTTGCTTAAACTGAATACCAAGCTAATACAGTCCTTTTGATCTGACCCATTCCAGTCATCTTTGATATTCCCGTAAAATGTCTGAACTGTATTTATCAATGTGAATCAATTGCTTCCAGTCATCATGTAAAGAAAGGTTATTGTAACAGATGTCCTTTTTTTCCCACATAATTTTTATATTCAGAATTATGGAAGAAGGAAAAAAAACCAAAAAACCACTCTGCTCTTCAGCTCCAAGTTTCTTAATTTTGAACTAAGATGCTTGAATAAACCAAAAAGTAAACATTTACTTGGCTAATGCTTTCTTAGCTGTGGTTTAACACTTTATAGATGCAGGTACTTATATAGTAACTTCCTTCCAGAATTTATCACTCAAAGTTCAGTAGCAAACATTTACTGTTTAGTGTTATCTTAAAATTTATTTTGCAATCACTTACTTATCACTACACAGCTCATAATTTTAAACTTTATCTCAAAACCTTTTAAAAGGAAACTGCACATTAAAAAGAAAACTATAATATCTTGCTATCCTTTAAATATATTTTCAGAAATCTATTCTTTCAGAAAATTGCTACAAAATATTTATGTTCAAATGAGACCAGAAAAATGTTAGACATGTTACATGTCTGACAACGTAACATGCTGCTTTACATGAAATCTACTTACATTTTCATGTATATCAAGAACAATAAATTTAAGAGTATACACCAACAGCAGAAAACATACTGCAGAAGACTTGTGAAAGAAAGTCAACCTGGCTCTGGAGTTGACTGGCTGTATTTCAGAGCCCCATTTCTTCGTACTATGTTTCTCCTCACCTCTGACTTGACTACTCTATGTGCTGAGCTTGTCAGGATTGCAATCTTACTTCAGTAGCTCGCAGTAGTCCTGTAATCTCCCAGTCTATCAGGTAACTGTCCTACTCCACCACAGGGAACAGCTGCTTGGGCAGCGAGCATCACCCAAGCAGCCACACACCACCTTCTGTGCTGGAGCCTGCACCGAGCCGGCTGCTGCCAGCGGCGCTCCCACACGCAGGAGGAGCAGGGCCTGGGGCACCCTCCTCCTTGCAGAGCAGCCAAAACTGCTCTTTGCTGATTCTGCCCATGCCATCAGTGCGGGATTTGTCCCTTAAATGCAGCGAGACCATATCAGTGTCAGTACACGCAAGACAAATTAAATCTGCGGATAAACTCACACTGCTACAATATACTTGGAAAATGATCTGTGATGAGGGATTTCAGACAAATAAATTTCCTGAATACCTTCACCAGATGCTAAGTTATCTAGCACCTTATCTGAAAATCACTGTATATGTTAGATCAAAAATGTCCTGCAGGTGAAAGCTGCTGAAGAGCAGTTTGCACTAAAATAAATCACAACCATTTGAAATTAATTTGCATGCTATCCAGAACTGTGCAAGGATCTAATAAACGGTTTAATTACTGAACACCTGTAGCTATTTTGTGAGATAATGACACTCAAGTAATTTCTGTACTTTCATAAAACTGAAGGGCACTATGCTTCAAAACAGCAGATGCAAAAGCATGGTTTACCAGACTCTCTAACTGCTATTTATTTATTTATTTAAAGTCCTGCAAAAAACCAAAATCACTGTGAACCACTTCAGCACAGTACTGGGGGGGATTAATTAGGGAGTGGCAGAGGAAGGGATGAAACACCAAAAGAAAGTGAATACTGTAAGCATAAAAGAAGTAAAGTCTTGAAGAAGGACCTGGCAATCTTGTAATATCAACTTCTCCCAAGGAACCAAGCTACATGAAGAGACACCGAAATAGCCAAGGAAGGAGGTAAAAAATCTGCAAATTTACAAACCACAGGAAGAATTCTTGCTAAGAATGAATGAACTGTTGAATCCCCTGGACAGAAATATACTGGTCTGTGAGATTAAACAGGGAGGCATTCTCTTCCCAGAGTGGAAGGAAGTACTGAATGAAATATTATGAACACTCTCCTACTCTCAGACAGAGGAAGAACACAGAGCATGTCAGGTCAGGTGGGAGAACAAGCCCAATTTGTCGAGCAGAAAACTCTTACAAATGAGCAACATAACTTATCAGAATATGAACAGTAACAGAAAGACACAGAGGCAGCACTTGTGTATCAGAGGCAGAAGAACAGTGAAAGAACATAATGGAGAAGAAAATCTAGAAGCTGATATAAATTTTCCCCAATGTTAAGAACAGGTTCGGTTTGCAATCTGTACAACCCAAAACAAAACTTTACATGCTCGCAAAGCAAAACTACAGTTCCTTTTTTAAGCATGCATCTGAAATTCACTGCAAGCATCAATTGAGAAACAGGGGCAAAAAAAGATCAAAACCTGCAAAGCACTGAGTTTTACAGTAAAAATTATATATCAGCTGCATATAAGAAATTATCGCTTCCTAATGCTAAAAAATATTTTTTAGCATTGTGCAATCCTCTTTTGAAAATCTTGACCCCAAGAAATAAAACAGGAAATTTTCCTCACTCTCACATTGCAAATTATTAGATGAAATGCTTTTACTTCACCATAACTGGTAACAATCAAGATTTTCCCTTAGTTTTAAACTGAAGGGTTTTCTAAATATGCAACAAATATCCCAGTACCCTATACAAATGTGCACATACTCTATGTTAGGTGGCAACACTCTTCTCAGCACAGAGAATGCCAGTACTGACTTAGCAGATTTGTGCACAAAGCTGCCCATTTGCTCCTTGGTCTCCTTGTTTTTGCTTAGCTGATCAAAGGAGTTGCCAAGTTTTTTCTTTACCATTACAAGGCAGGAAAAATGGCTCTCCTCGGAGAGGCCCCTTGCAAAGGTCACAAAGGTTAGCTCCACAAGCCCTGAGTCTGCTCTGATGCTGGAGTGATTGGCTGGCTTCCCTGCAGTTACCCTGCATTTCCCCTCCTTCACAATAGCGCACTGGTTATGGAAACTAAATATGAAAGAACTCGGTGGGGGAGGAAAGAATTTCTATGGAGACACATTCTAAAACACTCACAAGTTCTACTTTTTTGAGAAGCCTGGAAACCTAGCATTCTGAAACATTTAATTTCTTTCCGGAAAACTCAAAAATTTCAGCCTGCAAGTCTCTCTATTTTGAAAGGAAAATCCACAACGTTTGCACTTTTTTGGCATACAAATACAGAGACACTAGTCTGCCTTGGTTTGGAAAAAGTTTAAGATGTTTACTTGTGCCATTTCTGGACTTAAACAAGTGGAACCCACATGCCACACCATCTTAATGAAGACTAAAATGAAGCCAACCTAATCAGGATTCTTATCTGTAGCACCTACTAGCTCCAGAGCAATATCACAGCAAATACACTTTTTTCCTTTAAAGTCCTAAAGTTAAGCAATGATGACACCTTGCCATATTCAACAAAACAATCATTGTGTTTTAGATGGCTGATTAAATGCACTCCCCATTTTCTATAAATTCAAACCCACCAATCCACAGGTAGCCACAATTATTCAGATTTTCCTTATATATAAAAAAAACGCAAAAAACTCATAGTGTATTCACGGAAAGCTCTAAGCCACTTCAAAGTGTCTACTCCTAGAAAATGGATTCAGTATTGGTCCAGGTAGGGGAAAGTAGCATAAATTTTGTATATTGAAGAATGAACTTTCTGAGGCTTCATATTTTGGGGCACAATTTCATACTACTTTACAAATAAAACTCTGATTCTCAGCATTGCTCAAAAAGCTTTCTTACCACCCTGAAAGTCAAACCAGGCTCTTTCCTCTCTATAATACTGTAGGTTTCAAGTTCTGCCTCCAGTGCCATCACCCATTATGTTTGGACAGATGAAGCCAATTAAAATTCAGCCAGTGTGTTTGATGCTGAACCTACCTCTGCAGCTGTTCTGAGTTCATTATGTTACCAGGAGTCATAAGTACTACCAGAATAGTCAAGATGTACAGCCCCACTAACTAGGTATTTCAAGCTGTTTAAGTACTCTCAAGATTTAACAATACCTAGTAAGAGAGAGAGGCTCATACTACAGCTTCATCTTCCTAGTTGGAATCAAAAGGCTGCTTCTTCTTAACCAGCTGCCTCTGTTCACAAAACATTAAGGAAAACAAACTTTCCCTATTGGGACTCAGCAACAAAATACTGAGAATGCCCTAATCCTAAGATGAAAACAATAAAAGACACAATTAAAGAAGGAATATTATAGTTCATATAAAGCACAGAAGTGTAAGTGGGATTTTGACCCAGTTACTTGGATTGTTCATCTGTAAAAAGACGTAATGAAAGTAGAGACACCTTGTGAGGTCTCCAGAACTACTTCAACAAATTTAGATGTAGATGCAAGGAGAAATCCATACAATAGCCGTATTGCAATAAAAAGCAAAGAGTATATGTAGGAAAGAGCTGCATCTGATCATCATTAATATTTACTAGAGAAACTTCTAAAGAGGTACAAAATCACAGTGCCAAATTCCTTTTCTCCTCTTTAGCAGGAGAGCTTTTATCACCAACACGTGCTTTTTTTTTATTAGCTGGTATAATAAGGCTTAGCACTTCTGACAAAAAGCTTTACCAAACTTCTCAAGCCTCTTTAGGGGTGGGCCACAGAGGTCAGCACACCTAACACCTACCAAACACAAGCCTTCCTCCACTCTCAAGCAAATGCTGGGTACACAATGTGCTGGCCAGCAGAAAGCACAGACATCAGATCACCTGAGACATTTGCAACACCAACACATCGCTTAACTTTCCAACTTGCCATGACAATAAAACCCCAGAGGAGAAAGAACTGGGTCAAGAGTCAGTAACACGTGCTATTTTGCTACCAGGCACATGCTTGACCCCCTCAGTACACAGCAGAAATTCTTATCCTTCTGGCTGATGTTGCTATGCAGACAAAAAGCCTCCCCTGGCATATGTTGTGATAACATTAAGGCATTTCTCCTGCTTTTGTTACTCAGGCAATACCAGGCAAAAAGCCCCTTCTCATGCCACAACCTATCCAAACCACACTAGGGGGCTCTGCTGATGTCATCACATTACCTGACACGTATTTACTTCATGGTTATATTAACCCATTCCTATCTAAAGAATTAAATTTATTATCTGAAAAATATGGAGCAACATCAGTTTACTGCAGCTCCTGTGCTCATACAATCCCCACAGTTAAGAGGAAAGAAAATGCTTAGGTCCAAAATATCTAAAATATCCACAAATCAAAGAACACTAATTATTGAACAAAAACTCCTCTCCATAAGCAGCAGTAAGACCAAGATAACACTAAATCTGTAACTTGAGAAAAGGCTAAAGTTTAGGACTACGGTTTTGTAATTTTTTATGTTAAAGGTTCAAATTGCTGTAATGCTTTAATAACGACAAAACTGGGCCAAGGAATAGACATGCTGTAACCAGCCTCTTTCTGCTGTTTGTAATTCAGGAAGGATGTCCAAGACTGCTTTGGAAGACTCTCTTCCAAAACACACTTTATGAAAATGCTGAGTAATTCCCTGATACAAGTCTCAAGCAATATAAGAATCTTTGGAGTGGCTGTAGAACCAAATCTCCTACATCAATCCTGCAACTGTACAGAAGGAATATGCTCTGATCTATTGCCTTTTATTGGAGCAAGTTACAGAAAAATTACTAAAACCAGCCTGAACACCTCTCTTTCTTAAAATTTGAATTGAAAAGAGCTTAATGTATGGGAAAAAGCTTAAATGTTTCATTTGCATCTCAGTTTCATTTCATTTTATGATTCACGATGTAACCAACAGGTCAATAAGCTTATAATTTCCAAATAAAGAAAAAAAACCCCAAAAACCATAAATTGACATAAAGCATAAAAGGAAAAGAATATAAACAAAAATGGGGATGAAGATCAAAATACTTATGTTTCACATTTTCCACTTGAGTAACACGCATGTCTCAACTCATCAATATGACACATAACCTCCAAAGTTAGGTTTTTAGCTTAAACTTTGACTTAATTAGCTTATTTACACCACTTAGCTTATAAACACCACTAAACCTTATACTATGTTGTTAACAATGCACAGTATTTCTTGGAAATGTAAATTATGATGTAATATAAAAGCACAACTTGCAAGGTTTTCATACCAGAGCCACTGAACCAAAGCAATCTTTACTACAATTTAATTGTTCACACCAGACAACCTCACATATACCCACAGAGGTAAATCAGATCTACTAAAAAATGAAAACCCCTTTGTTCCTGATATTTTAAATACAAACTTATAAGAGAATGCAGACGTTTTCCAATATGAAAGGGGAAGAGGACAAAGAACAACAAAAATACACACGCAAAAATGTTTGCTACGATGTAGCCTAGACCAGTGGTCTCCAAACTTCTTTACCACAAACCTTATCAGTAAAAGAATTTTGAGTATGCAGCCACAATATATGTACATTTATAAATAATATACATGCAATATGTTATGTACATTATAAAACATATACAATACAGGAAGAAGAAAAGTATGTGCTAAAGATGAACTAAGCACTATTTTATTTCTTAATTTTTATTAATTAATGGTCGAAAATACATTTTCCTCACCCCACTGGACTGTCTTTCACAGCACTTGGGTTATACATGTCCCATGTTGTGGACCACCAGCTTACACTGTCCAAAAGGCGAATGTCATCCTTCTGAAATGCACTCAATTTCAGAACTTGGTCTTTAAAACCTAAGTTGAACAACTATTGTAAAGGCTGATAAAACTATATTTTAAATCAAGGCTAAAATCATAGATGTTTTGATTGGAACAGACTTTTATTTTTAACAGAGATCACATTTGTTACATTCTACCAAAGTTTTTGAGACTTCTAGAAGAGCAAGGAGGAGACAAGACGAAGCTGTCAGCATTTAACAGTGCAAAATACTATCTTGTAAGAGGTTGCATAGCTTCACCTTAACAACTCGGGAATCCATTTAGGCACATTATAAATATCACCTGAAATCAGTAGTCTACACTGAAATTTACTGGAATTTCTGTTGCCTGTTTTCATAAATGTTAAGAGAAATCTGATCTGAGGTTCATGTTGAAGGAGATTCAGTCTGAATTAATTATCCACCAAATACAACAGGACAGGGAGAGGGGGTGAAAGAAGGAGAAAAGATTGTTCTAGTACACAGCTGAGTCCAAATCCAGAAGACAAAACAAAATGATATGCAGCAATGAAACTAAGTGTGATGTAAAAGGCACCATCTGCTACAAAGACAAGGTTTCTCTGTTTGCTGCTTGCTGCAGATAAGAAACCCTTTAGTTTGCTATGATTTTAATATCAGTTCACATCTAGAAGGTGACTGGATAGTGGCTGACCATCTCCTGAAAAGTATTACTTCAGAGCATACTGACTTTAGCTTAAATGATGATGCTCTCTTAAGAAAACAGGTATAATTTACAGAAGTACTTACTTCTTCTAAATGCTATTACTTTTTGCTAGATCAAACAATTAGGTGGTGGTGTATTCAAGTTACTGAGAAGAGGGACAGGTCCAGCAATACTCTTAGCCCCTGGGCCACAAGGTCCCATTTCTATATCTGGATAAACAGAAAAAACTAATAAAAAGCATGTGCCCAGGAAAGTCAGGACGACAGACAACACTTTGCAAAAAATCAGCCTTATGTTGATCCAACACTCCCAAGGCACATAGAATCAGCACCCCAAGACAGTCATCAGAAAGACTGAAATTCTTTGTGAGCACAATTGCCTACAAAACCCTGGTAAAGCAGCAGGGGAAATTATGGCCCACTTACTAAGCTTACATTTGTTATGAGAGAGTGCTATTTATAATGTCACATGCTGGAACTTGTTCCCAAGCTAGCTAAACCTACATGCTTAATTGACTCAATAGACAATGCTGCATTGTTAAGACCAATCTCTTCCTACAGGCTACAGTTTCCAAACCATGAAAGCTTTTATACATTTTAAATTTTTCAGCAGTTCTGAAATCAGAAAACGTCAAAATACACATGCACATACAGACGCACACAGTATATTGACTACCACTAAAATTCAGTATTTTAAAGAACCCAGGAGCCACTGGATTTTTAAAGTTGCAATTTCAGACATCCAAGATGGAAGAGACTAAGGAAGAAAAAGCCTGGGAGCATGTTCATGTCAGCATGGAGCAGCAGCTTCCACATCACACTAGATTTTGACTAAGCCTCCTTATAAAGTATTTGTTTCAAGTTACTTCCCAAGAGTAAGGTTTCGGGAACTTCTAATTAGTTTAAAGTCTGACAAGTTCACAATTAAAAACCAATTAAAAAAAAAATTACCCTGAACGCTGCAGACAGACTGGACTGCAGACTACCTTAGCTTTTGCACAGTAAATAAGTTTCATGAAGTAATTCAGCCATGAAAAGGAACTCAAGTTTTTAAACATTTGCATACCAACTATGAAAATAATTGCTGAATTTTAGGAATCGAAGAGATTCAATTACTATTTATTTGAAACAGTAAACTGGTTCAGTCACTTTCATAACCAGCTTCAGAAAGCTGAATTTTGATATCTTAGGATCCATCAAGCTATTCTGATTTTAAAATATTCCTTCTGACTCCACCCCATCCTGAAACTGATGAAAAGAAGCAACTTAGAGAACAACACTCCTAAATCTCAAAATTTCTTGAGTAGCTTTAGGAAAAAATAACAAATAAAGATGAAAAATAATTAAACTATGCCTTCTCAAACTACTGCCAGATGTAAGTGATTAGCAGAACTGAAGTAAGTCTTCATTAACACCATCAAGCAACTTTGATGAGAGCACTTGAGTTCTTTAAGTCAGTCATGATCAGCTGCTCTCCACACCTATAAACCACAACTACACAAGTAAGAGTTACCAAAATACAGAGACTTAAAGTCAAGATAAACATTAGAAGGCATCAGCGTACAGATCTGTACTTATATTTTTCTGTACAGACTTGTTGTTTAATGAGTTTACCTTTGAAATTTTTATAGTTAATATAATGAAGATTTTTATTTGAACTCCCTCTTTTTGTTGCTAGTATCTCAATAGGATACCACTCAACAACCAAAACAATCATCTTCTTTAAACAACAATGCTTCACTCCAAAGAAAGCCTCCAAAAGGATGTATTTACACACATGCAATGTTTCTCGAATAACATGACAGCAGGAATGACAGTGCTCACACTGCTGATAAAATCTATTTTAGGCAGTCTCCCATACCTCATGTTTCATTGACTCAAGCTGAAAACAGCCTTCTAAAACATTGGAGGGTGAAATTAAGAACCATCATGTCTTTCCTCTGTAATGCATCTCTAAATTTTCTCATACCAAGGAGCCATTCTCCTCCTGTATGAGGAGAAAACAGCTTTGCACAAACAATGTATGATTCCCTTTAATCTGAAGGGGATTTTAGGCTAAAAGGCATCTGGTCCCACTTCTTTCAATTTTTTGAAAAAACACCATTATTCAATCTGACTGTAAAAATTAAAAGAAAAAGATGCAGATAGAAAACTGCTAAATTACTTGAAGCATAAAAAATGGACTCCCAAAAGTCAAACCACATTGGAAAGACGCTCTTTCAATCGCCACAGGGTCTAATGATATTTTGACAAGACTGCAATTATGCTTCTGTTATAAGAACAGATCTTGTTCTCCACGTCTTGCCAGGATAATACTGCTTTTAATTAATGCTTTTGTTGTGAAGTGTTCCCTCAGGCAGTAATAACTTTTATAATAATTTCAGTATGTAGAATGTATTTCCGCACACCATTTACTCAAAATTTCTCATCATTTGGCCTCACAGATAATGCCCAGGCCCTTGCTTCACAGAAGGCTTCAAAACATGGCTAACCATTGCCATGCTGAGCAAGACAGTGTTACAACATGTCTTCATACGATTGTTTTCTTCTGCTTCCCTCAGGAAGAAAGAAACATTACATGCCTATCAGACTGACACAATCACAAGAGAACCAAATTTCCTTATAAACATCAGTCCCAGTTTCACTTTCAGGAAGCAGCCCATGTCATGTTTCTTTTCAAGCAGTTGATACACGCTATAGTGTACATTTAAGAAAGAGTTGCAAAGTGTAATAAGATGCCGATCTTCATTTCAATTTACTGAAAGCTGGGTAAAACCATACAAGTGCAGCTTTTCTTCTCACAATCCATTGTATAACCCACCCCTGAATCTGTAAAGTTATGCTTAAGGAAGTTCCAAATCAGAGTTTCAGCAAACAGGCCATTACTGAAGCTGCAGAACTATAGACACACACTTATATAAAGCTTGAGATAAGTACAGTAATGGGTGGGAAATATTATGAACTCCCTGTCAAGAAAACTAGGCCTCAGATTTAATCCACTCACTGTCTCTTTCTACCACAAACAACTGTTAAGTCACTAAATTGTTTTTGATTCAAATATTACTAATTAATAAAACATTACTAATTCCACAAGAAGGTGGGAAGTTTCAAGCTAATTTGTATATGCTAATTAAAATTTGCTTTACAAGGTGTTTTGCTAGATTACATTGAGTTGTAAAGTCAATAAACATACCGCAGGGACTAATTTTTATTTGTCACATATTCTCCGACCATTTTCAAAAAAAGAAATTAAAATATTAAATCTCACTTCTACTGAAATATTCAAACTTTGTGCCTTTTCTTTCCTTAATTGAATTGGTCTCTGTATTTTAGCAGGTTCTGTTCTCCTAAATTTGAGCACTAAAAGCAATAGTATCTTTCTATCTTCAACAGAGGGAAGAATTAATATTACAATTACAAAAAAAATTACAAACATTATTTCCAATTATTTTCCATTACTTTTTTATTTCTCTAATAAAACAAACCAAATATTCTGTCTGATCTTTCAAAAGCAAAATTAATTTCAGAATCCTGTCCCCATTTCAGGCACAAACAGTTTCTCCTGCATGGTCTTTGCATGACTTCACTGGAAGTCAACATTTAAACAGAACACTATTTGTTAAGAATAAATGCATGTATTGCCAACAATGGATTACAACTAATGGATTACATCATATGGCCTTTATCAAGAAGGTGAAACTAGGTGACAGATGTCTCTAGAGTTTCCAAATTCCCTGGCTGCAGCTGGAAAGTGATTTCTATCTAGAAGGGCATCACTTGAATTTTTTAGCCAGGTTGGATTTATGTGTTTAGTCTAAAATCTGATTAGTTAGTAAAAACCCAACAAGTTTTGTGATTGTGATTTGCAGAAGACACCAGTAAGAGTTCCAAGGCTTTCAATATAACAAAAAATGAAGTTATTTATATTTAGTATGAACTCTACTTAACAGCCATAAAACCACTCACACACAGAAACAAAACAATGGAATTGTGATGATGTAACTTTTTAGACTCAAACCTCTTACAGCGTTGAGCTTTTGCAATTTTAACTGCCAATTTCTTTTACTCTGCTGACATATTTGCCCAGAAAATAACTACTGATGGACTTAATCAGAGGTCAAATCCAAACCAATAATAAACACAGGTTTTCTTTATAAATGGTTGAATATAAATGGCCAATCAATAGAGATCCACTGGTTGCCTCTGAAGAGCAGGCTATAAGCATTGATTTAAGAAATTATCCTTTTGACCCTTCCCGTTTTTTTTCAGATGAAGTCTTACTGCATTATTCCATTCCTAATGTTTCTCATAATAAAGCAAAATATAATCTTGGAATTAGAATGGACTCACCAAACAGAAACAGATTGAATAAAGACTAGACTTTTGGTAATCAATCTTAATACTATTAATACCAAATCATTGATTAAAGAAGGCAGTATCCAACCTCTAGAAACCTGAATATTGGCTTAAATTAACCCTAAAATCAAAAAGCTTGTATTACGAAACAGATAAATATTTTAAAAGGAAATCAAAGTAATTAATTTTGACTGTCTCTCTCCTGTAGTTACTGGGTGACATTACCATCAATGGCATATCTAGTGCTACTAGATACAAAAAATAACAAAAAATGTAACACAACTGAAGTGTAAAAAATGTGCGTAACTCAGAATTGAGATTTCTTTCTTTCTGATTTTGTCACGCTGGCTAAGCTGTTTAATTACTGTGTAAAGACTGTTAAAAACCACATGAAATTACTTCAGATACAAAAATTTCCAGAATCAGAACTACCACCTTTAGATCTCAGGCACACCTGATAATTTCTACTTTGAGAGAAATTTCATGCTATACAAAGTCCTCGATGGGATTTACACAAACATTTAACAGTGCTGTGCCTTTTTGTTCCAAGGATGTGTCAGCTATTGAAGTTCTTTATTGGGCACTGAAAATTTTAATGGCACTTATTTCTTAAAACATGCTTTTGTGTTACAAGTCTTGACTTCTGCTTAAATCAAATTGTATGTATATTTTGATTTATGTATCTGATACACATATGGGAGACTAAAAGGTTCACAGATAAGTTGAATACATCTTTATGTAATAAAACATAAATTGAAACTATTTCCTTTATCCTCATATAGTACAACAGTTGATTAAAGCATTCAAAGTTTACTTTAGTTTTACACAGCACAGCAGTTAAACTAAGCTGGTCAACTGGAAGAACAAGTCATAAATCAAAAAGGAGCTATGTAGCAGGGAACAAGGACATTTTCTATTCTGATGTTTGAGATTAAATACAACTGCAAAAACTATTTACATAAGGAACAAGAGATTTTAGAAAAGGATTGAACTTCAGAAAATTTATAAAATACTATTGTTTACTCACACTTTTATGTGTTCAGTAGAATATTTGAAGAAAATGGGACAGGCTTGAATTATTTGTTAGTATCAGCTCTTCCAAAAATAAACCACAACAAATTCCTTTAGCAGCAGACCTGTACCTACATGTTTCTTGTTTTCTTGTTTCCCTACATAAATTCCTGTTGGTCTGACACTCAGTATTATTCATCACCCTTTTCAGCCTACAGCAAACAAAACAGCCACGTGTATTTTCTGAGGAAAAAAAAAACTGCAGCAAAAATGCAAGCCCATCCCTACTCTTAGGCTTCCATATCAAGCCTAACTTTACTATAGGACATAAACCATGTTTTGTCACTAAAAAGAGTAACAAGTTGTTCTGTATAAGCATGCAATTGTAATTTCTAACTGTCATTACTTAAAAGCAAGCTAAATCATTACCTCTTCTATTGCTCCTGTTCAACAACTTTTCATTAACACAAGAAAGAAATTAAGAAATGCCAATACTACATTATTTTTCAGTTCCTTTCTATTTCAGTTTCTCTCTAAACCCTTCCTCACATTACCTGCTGTATGAATTTGAACCTTGCTCAACATTTCAATTCTGCTGGTAAGCGTGCTTCAAAAACTTGCAACATGCTCAGCAACAAAAAATCCAACGAAGAAAAAAAAAAAAAAGTGTGGGGTGGGTACACTTATGCACAAGTTTATGCATTTATTCTTCTTAATAAAGGTTGCATTCTGTGATTTATTCAACAAATAAAGACCTTCAGAACATCCAAGACTTTTGCTTGCACAGGTGTATTTACAACAAAAATCTTTTGAGAACAGAAAATACTGGTTGTGATTTTACCTGGACCAGGAGCAGTTAGAGTTGCAACATACTTAAAAGCTATGCTGCTAAGTACAATAGCTACAGCATTAAATATCCCGCTTAAATCTAGTACAACTCACAGAGTATTTATCAATACCTCACTTCAGATCTAAACCACTCAGCTTTTGTAAAAGCTCTTTTTTTCTCCCTCCAGTTTATTTTTAGCATGCTTTGCTGAAATTATTACTGAGTACAGTTTTTTGCCAACAAGGCAGATATTCTGGTGGGAATCTGTTATAGACCACCCGGCCAGGATGAAGAGGCAGATGAAATATTCTGTAAGGACCTGGGCTAAGTCTCACACCTCTGGCCCTTATTACTTAGATCACTTCATATGTCTGGTGGAAGTACAACACAGCAGAGGGGATACAGTGCAGGATGTTCCTGGACTCTGCAAAAGAGACTTCCCTTGCAGAGCTGGTGAGGGAGCCAACTAGGGAAGGCTGGAGCAGCTGTTTGTGAGCAGAGAAGGACTGGTGGATGGTCAGAGGTCACCTTGGTGACAGCACTCACAAAATGAGGGTTTTCAATTCTCAAAATAACAAGGGGCATCAGCAGAACTGCCACCATGGATTTTGAGAAGGTAGATTTAGGCCTGTTTAGGAGGGCAAAGGAATGCAGGAAGGCTGGACATTCTTCAGGAAGGAAATACAAAAGTATGGGAACAGGCCATCCCCATGTGGTAAAACGACAAGCTGTTGAGGAAGAGTGGCCTGGCTGAACAGGATTGGGCCAGAAGTAATGATAAAGAGTTTGTCATCTTCGGTAGAAGGGGCAGGCAACACATGAGGACTACAAAAATGCCATAGGTTATGCAAGGAGAAAATTAGGGCCAAAGCAGAACTAGTACTTAAATTGATTACTGCTGCTAAGGACAATTTTTTTTTAAGTTTCTATGAATGCATTAGCAACAAAGGAGAGCTAAGGAGACTCTCCATCCTTTACTGGAAACGGGGAGAAGCATAGTGACAAAGGATGATGTAAAGGCTGAGGTACTCAATGCCTTCATTGCCTCAGCCCCTCTTAATAGTAAGACCACTTGTTCTCAGAGTACCCACCCCCATAAGCTAGAAGACTAGGACGGGGAACAGAATGAAACTCCCATAATCCAGGAAGAAACAGTCAGCAAACTGCTAAACCCCACAGACGTGTCCATGGGGTCAAATGTGATTCAACCAATAGTCCTGAGAGAAGTGGTGGAAATGCTCACCAAGCCACTTCCCATCATTTACCAGCAGCCCTGGGAACCAGTGAGCTCCTAGTTAACTAAAGGTCAGCAAATGTGACTCTCCCATCTATGTGAAGAGACAGAGAAGCTGTGGGAAGAAGCTGTCAGCCTAACCTCAGTGCTGGGAAGGCCATGGAACAGATTACCCTGAGTGCCAGCACTCAGCACATGCAGGAAAACCAGAGGATCAGGCCCAGCCAGCACAGGTTTGTGAAAGGCAGGTTCTGCTTGACCAACCTCATCTCTTCATGTGACCAGATGACCCTCTCACTCTATGACAGAAAGGCTGTGGATTTCATCTGCCTAGATTTCAGTAAAGCCTTTGGCAAGATTTCCCACAGTGTTCTGGAAAAAACATCTGCTCATGGCTTGAAGGGGTACATCATTCATTAGATAAAAACTGCTGGGATGTCTGAATCCAGAAAGGAGTTGTGAATGGAGTTACGTCCAGCTGGTACCCAGTCACAAGAGGGGTTCCCAAGGGCTCAGTATTGGGGCTAGTCCCATTTAATGTCTTTTCTGATGATGTGGATTAGAAGATCAAGTGTCTACCCAGCAAATTCACAGCTGACACCAAGCTGGGTGGGAGTGGTAATCTGCTGGTGGTTCTGCAGGGCAATCTGGCCAAGCTGGATCGATGATAAGAGTTGGTCAAGGCCAACTGTGTGACGTTCAACAAGGCCAAGTGCTGGGTCCTTCCCCTGGCTCACAATAACCCCAGGCAGTGCCACAGGCTGGGGGCAGCGATTGGGAAGCTGCCCAGTGGAAAAGGACCTGGGGATGCTGGCACACAGCCGCTGAACATGGTCCAGGTGGCCAAGAAGGCCGATGGCATCCTGGCCTGGGCCAGTAATGGTGTGGCCAGCAGGACCAGGGCAGTGACCGTCCCCCTGTGCTGGCCACTGCTGAGGCCACAGCTCCAATCCTGTGGTCAGTTCTGGGCCCCTCCCTGCAAGAAGGACATTGAGGGGCTGGAGCGTGTCCAGAGAAGGGCAGCGGAGCTGGGGAAGGCTCTGGGGAAGAAATCCTGTGAGGAGCAACTGAGGGAGCTGGGGGTGCTTGGCCTGGAGAAAAGGAGGCTCAGGGTGAACCTCATCACTCTCCACAACTGCCTGAAAGGAGGGTGCAGCCAGGTGGGGGTTGGCCTCTTCTGCCAGGTGACAAGGGACACGACAAGAGGAAATGGCCTCAAGTTGTGCCAGGGAGGTTTATGTTGGGTACCAGGAAAAATTTATTCACTGAAAGGGTTGTCAAGCATTAGAACAGACTGTCCAGGGAAATAGTGGAGTCACCATCTCTGGAGGCATTTAAAAGACATGTACACGTAGCATTTTGGGATGGTAAACACAGTGGTGTCAGGTTAGCGGTTGGGCTTCATGACCTTACAGGTCCTTTTCAACTTAAATAATTCCAGGATTAAGTCACTTATAGATCAGTCATTAATTCAGCTCAGTATGTTTCTTTCTACAGCAACTTTCTAATACCAGATGCACAAAATTTACACTGTTAAAAAGGTAAAATTAATATTCTGATCCCTCACTGAAAGTTAACTACAATAACATTATTCATTTTGTGCAGATTTTAGATTCTGTTAATGGCTTGAACAGGCTGAAACTCAGTTAAGCACTTGTTGGCTCAAAAATCAACACTTATATGCAGTGACAAAAATCCAAGTTGTCTTCCTCCCAGCACTCCTCCAAAAACCTCACTATTTCAGTCCTTTCCAGTTAAGCTAGAAGTTTTGGACTCTGATCAATTACAAGGAAACAAAAGATTTTATACAAAAGCAACATAATTTTATTTCAGCTTTATTGGCATACCATCTTTGATAGCAAACATTATGTGAGCTAACAGCTCCATTCAATGTTCTTTAACTAAAGAAAAAAAAAAAACAAACCTCAAAACCACAAACCAAAACAAAAAAAAAAGAAAAAAATCCAACCACAAAACCACCTCATAGCCCTTGCTGATTTCAGTTCACACATCAAACCTGTAACTGCAGCAAAGACAAGTTTGTGCATATTGTTAGAATAAAATGAAGCTCAGACCTTAATGAATTCGCTACAGAACACATACAGGATCACAGCAAAGTACAATACTTATAAAGCACTGAAGTATGCCTTTTTTCCTGGACTGTCCTTTTATTTTTAGTTGCCAGTCATAAGTAAGTTAATATATGTATTGATGAGATTGGAAGAACCACTGTGTCACCCTAGTCCAGTGTTTGTGAGGAAGAAAGGTGGCAACTCTACACAGATGTCAGCAATAAAACTTGAACATGTTTACAAGCCAGATAAACATGACTGCTTTTAAATTTTTTCTCTCCATATGGCTCACTAAAAACGCCTCTGACCAGACTATTTTTTGCTGATTGTGAAGTTCATATTAAGCCAGATATTAATGCATGGGTTTATTTACTAAAAAGAAACCAAAACCACCAAGAATGACCCTCCAAAACCCCCATCTAAACCAAAGAACAATACAAATTTATCTATACTGTTTCCTCTGTCCCCCACTGATGTGCCACGTATTTGGACCAGAAGACTGATGTCTTCTGTTAGACACCAAAGCACCACCTTAATCCATGTTTCAGGTTACTCTATTCAGTGAGACCAGTGCTTCTATAAACAGCACGGGAATGCAAATTCCACAAGCAGAAGATTATGATTGCATACCTACACAAGGGGGATTGGGGTGTTTTCTGGGTTTTTGAACCAAATATCTCAAAATACAATTTAAAAAGTGAAATTCTGTACACTTTTTAAAGTCACTTCTTGAAGACTGGAGTCAATCAGCTCTCTAAATTTTAGATTGATTGTTGTATTTGTTGAGCATCACCACAGCTGAAATGATGTGCATCAAGATTAACAGAAAACCTAAAGGGCTCCTTTTCTGGAGGTTCATAATAGAATCTGGATTCAAGACAGACAAGAAAAAACATTATACCTTATTACTCAACTACTCTTGCAATATTTGTGTTTAATATCCACAGTGAACTTATTAGCAGTAGGAGTATCAAAAGAACACTGCCTAGAAGCTTTAGTCAATAATTTAGAAGAAACATTTCAATAAAGCCTTAAAAGAAATTTTCTTGTTTCTCCTGTACATGTAGGTTTATGTTCAGTCACTATGAAGTTCAGTAAAATATTGTTTGATTGCATCACAGGATAAGAGAGTAAAACCAGCACCAGTTAAATCTAAAATATATTTACTGCAGACAAAATAAATGGATCAAATACCCAGTAAAGCTGCACAGAACAAGGCAAAACAGAATTAACCATTCTGTCTACAGGAAATGGTAAGGATGTGATTTTGAATTGCAGAGAAGAGTAAAAAATTATTAAGAGTAGTATTGCAAAGAAGAGTAAAAAAAAATTATTGACAGTAAATGTAAAAAATAAGCAAACAATACAACAAAAAACTAATGCACAGTCCCCCAGGAAAACCCCAAACCAAAACCTATAACCCCCCACAGAGCCAACAAGCTCCACCTCTAAACCCCCAATCCCATTCAGTGCAACCCAAGTGTAAACAAAATACTTTATGGATATCATATAGAATGATTCCACATGCACCTCTCTTTAGTGCCATCACTGATTTGATGCTTAATTAACTCTCAGGAAGCATCTACCTCACTTCCTCCTCTGAGCAGTCATACCACGACTTGGATCAGAGAATGAGTTTAGTTCAAAAAATATAACCACAGAAAAAGGGTGAAAAATGGCTTATAGCATAACTACACAATAAATATGCACAGCTTCAGCTACAAAACCCAGAGAGGCTGCCTCAAACAAAACCTATACACAAAAGCTTGCTTTTGCTCTTCAAACTCAACCTCTTCTAACATCTTTAACCTCATCAGGCTCTGACATGGTCCAATGACTTTACTTATTCACATCCCATCTGCCATGACAAGTCCAACAACCAAAAGAGAAAAATTAAGACTGACTGTGGCACCGAGAATCAGGCAGTACCACTGCTGACAAAAGACCATGATCCCCATGTACCAGTGTGATGTGCTCACATTACAGCCACACTCTGGAATCAGAGGAGAAATCAGCGCTCTAAGACTTCTTTCCAAAATCAAACTACATTGTAAGACACACTTTCCCAATGGAAATAGGCTTCTCTCTGTTCTGTATAGTTTCCTCTTCTCAGTTCTAGCTTATTCAGAAACCCATAATTACAGTACACTGAGAGTACAAATATAGAGGATGACTTCATGGACAAGGAGCAATTTCTTCTATTTTGAATAGGATTCCCTGCTATTATGACAGCACTGGCCATATATATTTAAGAAACCATGTCATATGCTGACTAAAATGCAATTACGGTATTACTCATCCAGTAACCTGTCAGAGCTTCATGAAATTTAAAAGAAATTGCATAAATATGACCACAGCTGTAAGCAACAACCAAGAAAACTGATATACGTTAACTGGGTACTCCCTGGCAGATCCCTGGATGAATTACTGAATACATACCACACTGCAGAGTACAGCACAGTCATCTGGAGAACTTACTCAATGTAAGATGTCACAGGATATCACAGCACAGGACTAACTTAAGTATATGAAACAGACAGTGACAATGTAGTAGGCTGACTTGATGGGCCACCAAATGCCCACCAAAGCTGCGCTATCTCTCCTCTCCTCAGCTGGAGGGAAAAGGCAACAAAAGGTTTATGGGCTGAGGTAAGGACAGAGAGAGATCACTCAACAGTTACTGTCATAGGCAAAGCACGTGATGCAGGGAAACAAGTTTAATTTATTGCCAGTCAAATAGGAGCGGGATAATGAGAAAATAAAATCTAAAAAACACCTTTACCCCACACTTCCTGGGCTCAACTTCATGTCTGATTTCTCTACTTTCTCCCTGACAGCAAGCCAGGGGGACAGGGAATGGGGGCTGCTTTCAGTTCATCACATGCTGTCTACTCAGGGGAAGGGCCCCTGCTGCAGTGTGGAGTCTCCCACGGAACGCAGCCCTTCCCTAACAGCTCCAACATGGGATCTACCCATAGGCTGCATACTGCTCCTGTGTGCGTACTCCACACAGCATGGAGTTCCCTTCAGGAACAAGCTACTCCAGTGGGGACGCCCCATGGGGTGCTCACAAGCCCTGCCAGCAAACCTCCCCCAGTGTGGGCTTCTCTCTCCATAGGGCCACAGGTCCTGCCAGAAGTCTGTTACAGTGTGGGCTTCCCAGAGGGTCACAGCCTCCTTCAGGCATCCTCCTGATCTGCCAGGAGGTCCTGCAGGGATTGCAGGTGAATATCTACATCCGCGTGGACTTCCATGGGCTGCAGGGGCACAGCTGCCTCACCATGGGCTTCAGCAGGAGCTGCAGGGAATCTCAACTCCAGAGGCTGTAGCACCCCCTGCCCCTCCTTCTGCACTGACCTTAGGGTCTTAGAGGGCTGTTCCTCTCACATACTCTCACTCCTCTCTTCAGCTACTGCTTTTCTGAAGCAGTTTTCTTTTTCCCTTCTTAAACACATTATTCCAGAACTACCTCTGTCACTGATGGGCTTGGTCCTCACCAGCTTCTTAGAGCGAGATGGCTCTGTGAGACATGGAGGAGGCTTCTAGTAAATTCTCAAAGAAATCATACCTATAGCCCTCCCCCCACCTCAATCCTGCTATGTAAACCCAACACAGCAACTACTTTAATTGCTCTTTTTTTTTCATCATAAGAAAATACCACCTATAGAAAAATTCTGTTTATTTGACTAGTAGAGAAACTTCATCCCCTTTACAAAATCACCATGAGGAGCTACATTAGATATTCTGCTGTGCTGCAGAGAAATCATCTCATGAAGGATCATTTTAATAGCAGGAAGGAAAGATGTGATATCTCCAACCTTGGATGTTTTCCAGACTTGGCTCAACAGGTCACTTCTGACCTGATTAAGCTTTAGCAATTTTTGTGTGCTTTCAGCAGAAGGCTGGATAGATAACCAACCTTCACTAAGTACTAGGTTGGATAGATAACATGAATGATACCAATGGCTATGGTTGTGAACTTCAGGGAAAAAACAGAGAAGAAAATCCAAACCACATCTAGATCACTTTTTGATTAATGGTTCTTCGTACTTCCAGTCCACTTAAGACCTGAACATTGCTGAACTGTCTATGCAGAATTAATCAGCCTTTACTGGTGTGAGAAGAAAAATTCCACTGAGCTAAATACTCTGGTGTTTTCCAGACTCAGACAACTGTTCCTTCTTATCTATTTACTAATTGCTACATTTGAAACAATATACTCAATATCAGGGAATCATTTACAGATGGTTGACAATTTTTAAAAAATCACAACTCTGGAGAGCCAAGTACTTCTCTTTTGATTATGGAACTGTTGTACTATGTAGACATACTGCCTGACACAGAAAAATATGGTGTAAGCATCTGGTATTCAGGTACTAGGAAGTAGAGCATGGCACAAGCAGAAGTGGCTTCATAGCAAAATTTAGTAGAATATCAAATGACAGTTCTAAAGCATGGTTGAGATTGACACTGTTTCAGTATCACTGAAACTGAGTATATGAAGAAACATAAGCCATCTTCCAAATACGCTGCCACTGCTCACTTCTTTACTCACAATTCCATTCAAGACCTACATACATTGAGTAGGTTTGGTACATCTAGTAGATCATTTAGTACATGTGTGCTTATCATCCACAAAATATTTTCTTCTAGGAAATAATCTTGCTTGGGAATTTAAAAGAACATAACCATCATTTTATCACACCAGCATGCTTCCATTTGGTTGAAGCAGCTCCCAAATATAAGCCAGACGCAAGTGCAGATGACCTTTCTCCTTCAAGGTGAACGCACCAACTTTAGGGTTTGCATCCCAGCATTATACAGAAGGCTCCCCTTCTGCACACACAGCAATTACAGTAGGCATTAACCTTCAGAAACCAATGACTACAAGATCTAATAAGGAACAGCAAGTATTGCTAGTTTTTATTAGAACAAGCAAAAGGCAGGTACAGGACGCAGATAGGTCCTGATATGACACAAAGAAACAGTTACCAGTAAGAAACTATGAAGCAAACACACAGCACTAGGAAGAAGGAATCAGCAGCTCTTGAACCAGAAGTGAGAGCCTCACAAACTTTCACAGGGGCCTATACACTGGAATCTATCCAAGAGAAAGCAGCAGCAGCACAGTTCCCCAGTGATACAAATTTACTTTAGGTCAACTGCTAACTGCAAAGAGCTGGGGAGAAAAAACAGGTATATCGCATAAAAGGACAAGTTGTAGTAAGAATAAACTGAGTACGTTTTAGATGGAAGGTTCAAAATGGTGAATGCTGCAAAACATTCCTAACCTTTCACTTGAAAAATAACAAAAATTGGAAATGCATGAGTTAAGGATATGAAAAAGATGGGCTGCAGGAATAACAGAAAAAAGGCTTCTATTCCAGGAAAATCTGGCAGGTTGGGATCTTCAGATTTCAAAAGAAACAGTTTTCAGAGAAAAAGACAGCAACTTGAACGGAACAAATATGTACCAACTGTTAATTGTCACATTTAAAGTAAGAACTGGGCACCACTGAATGCAGCTGATGGGAGCCAAGTTCACCAGAGATGGAGAAATTTCTTCACATGGTGGACAGACAACCAGTGAGACAGACTCCCTGCCAAAGCATGCAGCCAGTGCTAAAAGGGGCCTCAGGCAGAGAAAACGTAAGTCTTGGAGGACAGTTGGAAGTCAGAAGAGTTCTCAGAGAAGAGTATTTTCTTCAAGAGCATATGCTTGCCCTGCTCAGTGTTTGCAAGAAATTTGCTCAGGACCACTACTAGCAATAAGACAGTTACCTGGACAGGCACCTGGGCTTGGTTTGTATCAAAGGGGGCAGTTTCAAGTGATGCTGTTAGGAACTTCTCTTATTAAAGCAATGCTGGCAGGGCCCAGCAGTTGATAGGTTTTAAAACTGAACATCTCAAAGACCTCAAGAACAGCAAGAGGAGACTTGGGGAGAACAGCACAGCTACTTCCACTGCATCCTTACTGCCAGTACTGCTGTTTTTTATCCCCACTTCTATCACATATCATTTGAATTTTTCCTTCACCTGATAATTTTAAGTATGCTTTAGATATGTTACTCAGAAAGATACCTCCATGATAAACAACACAGCACTATCATCTGATTCTGCAGTTCAGCCTTGTTGCAGGATCCACCAGCACTAATCTAAAATGATGGGCATCACCATGTTATGAACAGCCTAAAAGCTTTGAGAAAGAAATGGTTTTCTTTCTTTAGCAGAAATATTGCCTCAAGTGGTAGGCAAGATTTATATTTACCTACATAAAAACCTACTAGTCCTAATAAAGTGCAAATAAAAGGACTGTGTTATAAAGCACAGTGTGACAGCACTAGTTGGTACCGCACTGCTCTCTGTATGTATTAATTTAATATAACTTCTTGGACTCTGCTTACAAAAATTTCCATCATCTTTATTCTTCTGCAACTTGCAGAAAAGAGAAGACTTTTAGCTGGAAGTCAAGAACTGAACTGCATCCTATACAATAGAAGAAGACCTTTTATCTGAAGTGTATCTTGCAGTTTGACTAGATGAAGAGACACAGTATGTGCATAAATACCTACATAAGGTATTTGAGGCTGGAAAATTTTAATCAATGGTGGATGGATAACTGAACAGTTACATTCAGTTTTTACATACTTCGGTCAAGTATTTTAAGGTCTGGTAAGCTCATGTCCCAGCTGCAGGTAGGGGTAACAATGATCAAATATATTTATCAGGAGAAATCAGGAAGAAAACATACAAGCTAGTTAAAAAGTAAAAGCATCATGATGCATGAGTGAAATTGTAGGCTTGGTTATATCTTTCACATAAAGAATTTTACAAAGTTATAGACAAATTTGGCAAAGATCTTGGCAAAGCAAAAAGTATCAACACCAGGATCTCCTGTATTTCAAATAAATTCCATATAAACATGCATGCACATTTGCATGCACAAAACAAGAGCTCAACTGTTTCTTGTGAATATAAAAGACTTCCTCCCATAAACTGATTTACATAATTTTATCTATGACAAAAGCCAGCAATTTTCACTTTATTGCCACTCCCTCAACTATTGGGTAAGTTAGGTGTTATCTTAGCTTGGAAACCATTTTAAATCGTCCCCCTTAGGTTTCAGAGAGCAAGCATTTGAGGCCATTATAAAAAGGTAAAGTTTGGTACTCACAGGAGGCTACAATGCTACTCCAGCAAGATCGCAGAGCAAAGGAATCAGTTAAAGTTCATCCACAATCTCTGAGCTGCTCACCATCACGGAATAAACAGGATTCAAACTGTAGCTGTCAGCAAAAGCTACACAAATAGTCGCATCAGAAGAAAACAAAAGCATCCCCTTTCTGCTTCCCTGCTCCCTACTCCAATGCAACGCCAAAACTGAAAGTTGGAAAATGGGTACCTCAATGATGAAGTTGATTCATTGATTCTTTTTTTTCCTGGATACATTACCACATAAAACTGAAATTTAATTAAGTAAGAAAACAATTAACTGTCCAAGTTCCTCAAAAATTTGTGTAACACAAAGCTGATCATATCAGGACCCGTCTGACAATGTGATAAAAAATAGGGACAATTTTGAATTGCAAACAATTTTTAAAAGCATGAAATTAAGACTGTCTTTGACCTTGTTAATGTGTATGCTAAAATTTTAATTCTTAACTAAATGTTCATGCTAATGTGTGTGCACATTTTCTCTTCTTTATGCCTAACTAATATCTAAATTACCAGGATTTTGTTAAATATCCAATAGAACTTCTTCCCATTATTAGTCATTATAGGATAAATAAAAGACTAAGCCAAACCCTCACAATCGTAAAGATTAACAGTTCCAACACTAAAAGTCTGAAAGTTCCTGCCCTCTGTTACTTACTAATTATTTTGTTATGAAATATTAGGTCTGCTTAGTTTTATAATTAAAATCTCATAAAAAGTGAAAACCTGAAATATCAGTTATGAAAGAGAACACTTGCTTTAGTTCAAGTTATACTCACTGGCGAGAAGTAAGCGATATACATGCACCAAAATTAAGTATGCATATGTTTAGACGCTGAAAGTATAAAAATGAAACACAGGTCGACACTGATGATAACATACTTCTGTCAACAGTAGCATAACAAAAAGCTCTCAGAAATCTATCCATGAACTAGAATTCAGGTGATTTTAGCTTAGTCTGGCTCTCGTGTACAAAACCCTGTAACCACAGAATGTGCTGTTAACTGCTTTCACTGAAAACTGGAAGTATTTAAAATATTTCACTGTTAAATGAATATAATTCACCATAACCCAAAGACCATCACTAAAGTCAATAGACACCTAGACTCCAGTTACAGCACAGTATTACTTTTTTCTGCAAACATGTTTTTCTTATATATAAAAAAACAGCTTCTAAAGATGGCATAGGACATGCTTCAAAGCAACTTTGTCACAGCCTTTTATATATCACATTAACTCTTTTAAGTGTATACATTTCATGTCCTTAACTCATGCAAAGCTGGCTGTTCTGAGGGTGACAAAAGTTTTGTAAATAAAAATCACTACTCAATTATGTGTTCATTGGACATTTAAGTCCACTAACCGTATTAACTACACCAACAGCATAGCTAGCAAACACAGGAAGAAACTTCTCCTTTACTCTATTTTTCACCATTCTAAAGAGATCACATTAAATGCTGCAATGAACTTGCCAACCAAGCTTTTCAAATAAGTACAATAAATTAGAAAAAATAAATTAGAAGTGAAATCCAATACAAAAATCTACCTGCATTGCATTTATTTCCTTTATTCAAATCAATTTTGCCTATAAACCTGTGCTTCTTTGCTTTTTGTTGCTTTCTGAACTTTATTCAGCCAGAGAGGTCCAACTTGATAACACAGCCAGTAAAGGCAAAAAGTTTACTTGGAACAAGGGAATCAGCAAAGGAAAGGCATCCTTGAAGTTGTAACACTGTTTAAACAAATCTGCATAGGGCAGACGTACTTCCAACAAAGTTCTCAATAAATCAGAACTCACGGGAGATAAACTAGCAATAGCAAATGACCTTTACTTGACTTTCCTATAAAACAATTCAGCAGAAAAAAACTGGCTTCACAACCTCAGTGTAATAATCAGTAACTACACTGAACCCCTAACACCAAACTAAGTTACCAAACAGCATGTCAGAGAATCAACAAAAGAGACCCGGTCTTTCACTGTGACGAAGCAAAGCCTCGTTAGCAAAATTAAAGCAAAGTCCAAGACTGTTTTCAAGACAGCTTTGTCTCCTCAGCAACTGACGTGACTGACAGGCAGTATACTGGTAAAAGTCTTACTTTACAAGGCAGCTTTGTACTATTAGTTTGACTTAACCAGCAATTTAGAACACTTGCCTGAAACACAGCCTAAAGTAACTTAGTTAAAAGCCAAATAAAACAGCAACAGAGTGAATCCCAGAAAGCAGACTCCAAGAAGCACTTCAGGAGGCCATGAAACAGCAACACGTCTTCGTCACGCCTTACAAAAACTTTTGTTCTCCAAATAAAACTCCAGTTTTATTTAGCAAAAAGCAGCTATGAGGTACCATTTTCATAATAAAAATAAATTTTCCCCATGCTGTAGATGCCTATTCAAATGCTTAACAAAAAATATAGTTTGTCTGGTAAATTTCCCAATAGAGCCTGACATGAAAATCAGGTTTAGCAAACTGGGGGACAGTGTCCAGCATGGCATCTATCTATTAACATCCCAATACAACATTCCCCCAAG
>VWZN01003849.1:404109-423969 GCA_013396955.1 Regulus satrapa
GCCCGCGGCCGCCGCGGAGCGCTGCCGCCAACCAGAACTTTTTTTTCCTCCCTAACTTCTGTCCCAACTTCCAGGAGGCCGCTCCGCGAGGGGCTGGGGAGGGGCAGCCGCGCTTCCCTCCCCCCAGCCCGGAGGGGGCATCGACCCGGGAGCTTTCAGGCTGGTCCCCTCCCGCGCTTTCTCCCGGTTCCGCAGAGCTTTCCCTGATTGCAAAGCCTCCCATGCAGTTACACGTCGCGAGTCTGTAAAGCTGGCTCATAAAAATGACGAGACTTCTAGAGAAATACTTTTTATTAGATAAAACGGTTGAGGGAAGGGGGGAAACGGCCAAGAAAACAGCTTCAAGAACTATAAATACCGGAAAACTTCTGTCAATAAGCACATAGCAACATCCGAGTGAACGGGAAGCACTTCCGAGCCTGCCGTCAAAGAGCAGAGCTTTCCTCGTCAGAAAACTACACAATGCCTACCTGAACCCAACAAAAAGAAGGCAATCTCCATTATAAATCTAGGGACCAGCCAGGTTTCTAACTAGTTTGTAAATAGACTTCCACCGAAATAGTGATACAGAATGTTCACGTGTCGCTTGCAGGGATCCACAATCAAGTAGGCAAAAGTCTGTAGGTGGCTTTTGCTTGAAGGGTAACACAGGCCATTAGCATCCTGACAGAAGAAAAAAAAAGAATAAAAACAGTATTAGGGACAATAAGGATATCTGTAAGAGAATTAATAAAATCTGAAGTTAATAATTTTGTTCCAATTGTAACTATTGCACAGCAAAATAGTACAAATACACCACAGTTTATTTAAATAGTATTATGTCCCCATGATGATCCCAACACTACAAAATGCACAGTAATTCTGGCTGGATGTATCAAATAACCTTGGGGTAAATGTAATATTAATATAAAATGTAAAACTAAACAAGGATGTGTTTACACAATTAGAGACTAAAATACAAATGATTAAATATACAACAGCCCATCATCTGAAACAGAGAAAAAAAAATCAAATACTCTATATTAATACATAAAGCTGTTACATCCATTGTGTTTTGGGGTTTTTTGTTGTTGTTGTTGTTTTGTTTTGTTTTGTTTTTTTCACTTAACATTTGCTAATGCATCTGTTCAAGTTCCAATATTTGCATTTAAGCCAAAAGCTCATTACAGATCACATTAACAACTTTGGACTATTACTGAAAACATTTTGTGTGCCACTCCTCAGAAAGGGTTTGAAGGGACTCTAGACACCTAGCTGCAAAGTCCTGATTCTGAAAAAACACATTCAGCTGACAATCAGCATAGGAACTGGGCTCTTCACATTAACATCCTACATCTGCACATGTCAATAAAAGCTTCAGTGTTGACAGAGCAGCAGAGCTGGACACACTTCAAGTCCAGTAGGGATCCAGAAACTGGATGGAGAGATTTTTAAAGGGTTGGGATTTTAAAAATTTAGTCAGTGTGGTAATTAAATATGTGAAAGATCAATAAATATGTAGCTGACACCTCCTTTCTTTTAAAACACATAACAGTTTCTTCCTGCTCCTCTACACCTTTGTACAACAGTTGAAGAGATGCAGGTTCTCATACACTTTTCTGGCTTGAGGGAAATTGCTATATTGTATATATTGTTCATTTTCTCTGGGAAAATTTTAAACTCACAGACTACTGACTATTCCAGATTCCGCACCTCTCACATTCTTTTGTTGAAGCTGTCTTCCTTGCTATAAACCAATCTTTTTTTGGACTAAGGAGACACAAAAACTCTAACCTGTCTCAGTGGTTGTCAGTCAGCTGAGAAGGAAAAAGAGCTGGGTCCCCATTTCTGCACCAAGGACCGTTTGTGAATTCTATCTTTTAGCTGTCACTTGCACCCATTTTCTCCTGCTATTTCAAAGATTCTTAGATGTTCTGGTGTTTCCCTTTGAGGGATTATTCACACCCCTAAATCTTAAATTAAGCTAAGCACCTCATAAAAGCACTGTTTTAGACAGGTAGAGTTTTGATAATGCTTTTTCCCAGAATTTTCCAGTGGTAGTGAAATGCCACAAGCTAGAAATAGCATTCTATTTTTAAGTAGCACAGCATACAAGCTCTGTAGCTCCAATTGTAGCTCTCTTCAGGTGTTTTTTAAGCATATATGTGTAACAAACACTGGATTCTCAACTGCAGTAAGGAGAGCAAATTTTAAGATTTCATAGTACTTAGCATCAAAAGGCCTTTGGAATTTGATCCAAAAATAACCTAAGCTTGTGCACGTAACTGAAGAAAAAAAAAAGTAAGACAAGATCAACATAAAGATGTGATTGCTAGTTAAACTCTTTTCCCATTGCTACTTAGGGTCCCACTCTTGCAGTCTTTATGGAATTGATATATGGCAGTTGAGGTTTTAACTGTTTAGAGGCAGCGTGAGCCTACTAAAAATATTTTCAACAACTCAAGAACAAAAACAATATAAGTTCTGGTGATGAGACATTTCAAGCAATATACCAAACTTGGTATCAGGAAAATAATCAATATAACCTAATAAAATTAAAAGGGTTCTTAAATTTATTTTAATTATCAAAAGAGGTCATAAAACTCCTAAAATGCTTGAGCATAAAGGCTCTGATATTTACATTCATGTACATCAGTTAAGAACCATACCAATTCTCTCTGCAATGTGGACTTTGGTTCACACATGCAGGGGGTGTAATGATTGATTTACTGATGTTAGAGTAGGATAATTTTATTTTTTCTTTGTAGAAACACAGCTGATGATTTAAGAATACATATGCATAGCATAAAACAGAAATAAAAATACTGCTGAACATTCTCAAAACTGCATAATGTAATTGACAATTTTTTAACATACTTCTTGAATACACTTTGCATTATTCTGATTTCTAACACTGCCACAGTTTGGGTTCAGGTAAAGAAAGTTCTAAAATACCAGTGAGCATTCTAATACCTAAGCTGTAAAAGTGTTTCATTATATGCAAAGCTCTAAAGCTCTCGAGGGTATTTAGAGTTCAACAGAGTACTTTTGTCACAAGATTTAAAATTACTTCTCCTGTGATGCCCAGCTCTATCAGGCTTTGACACTAAAGAGCTCTACAGAAATTTGTAAGAGAGACCTCAGCAAATCAGAGGGTTGGACAGTCACCAACCATACGGAGTTCAACCAGAGAAAGTGCTGGGGTCTGCACCTGGGATGGAGCAGCCCTGGATGCATGGACAGACTGGGGAATGAGACGTGCAGAGCAGTGCTGCAGAGAGGGACCTGAGGGTCCTGGTCTTTGGCAGGGTGGACATGAGCCAGCAGTGCCCTGGCAGCCAGGAGAGCCAAGCCTGTCCTGGGGCTATCAGGCACAGCATGGCCAGCAGGGCAAGGGAGGGGATTGTCCTGCTCTGCTGTGAGCTGGGGCGGCCTCACCTCCAATGCTGGGGGCAGCTCTGGGTACCACAGTATAAGGAAAACATAAAACTACTAGAAAGTGTCCAAAGGAGGGCCATGATGAAGGTAAAGGGCCTTGAGGGGAAGCTGTATGAGGAGCGGCTGAGGTTACATGCTCTGTTCAGCCTGGAGGAGGCTGATGGGAGACCTCATTGCAGTCTGCAGCTTCCTCATGAGGGGAAGCAGAGGGGCAGACACTGATCTCTGCTCGTGGTGACCCACAGGACCCGAGGGATTGGCCTAAAGCTGAGTCACTGGAGGTTTAGGTTGGGTATTTAAAAAATGTTTCACTAGAGGGTGTTTGGGCACTGGAACAGGCTCCCCAGGGCAGTGGTCACAGCATCAGCCTGAGAGAATTCAAGAAGTGCTTGGACAACGTTCTCTGGCACATGGTGTGACGCTTGGGTATGGTCCTATGCCAGGCCAGGAGTTGGACTTGAGAATCCTTGTGGGTCCCTTCTAACTCAGCATATTCTGTGATTCTGTGAACTATAACTTAAAACCTTGAGATATTTACATCTCTAATAGTGTGATTTTTTAGATACTGTTTTTAAATTGTGCTCAGCTACACGTCACTTTTATGAGATCAGAGGTGGTTTTGGTTTTGTTTTTTAAAATTATTTATCTATTTAGATCTGGCTAGGAGGGTGCATCCTTTTCTTCCAGATACAAAGCAAGAAAACCTGCCTTAAAAACTGTCTGTTCAACACAAGGATTATAATAACACTTTACAGATATTTATCAAATGAACTCAGAAACTAAATCTACTGCAGAAATGTAGTTATCTCCTTGAGAGAAACTTTTCATCACAAACACAAGACATTTAGTCTTGCTCCAGTAACTGTCCTTCCTGTAAGGGCCAAGTAGAGTGGAGTAGTTTTGATCAACATAACCATGAAACAGTCTAGACATGCTGTTTAAGCCTTTCTGTTTTCTGAGAGAAAATTCTTCAGGATGTTCTTTAACAGAAACCGTAAATTTAGAATTCTCCTTCACCCCACAAATTTTCAGAATGTGCAGCAATGTTCAGTTTTCCACCAAGGCTACAAGGAGGACAGCTTGCACTGCATTAACACTGGGTCTTCTTTTGTCCATCTACTTTGTTTACAAAAAGTTGCTGAAGTTTGGTTGGGGTTTTATTGGTTTGTTGTTTTTTCTCTTGGTAGTACTGATGATATTTAATGTATGGCCAACACATCTACCTAAATATAGAAACCTGCAAAGTTCACATCAATGCATTTGATTCAGAAGTAGGAAAGGAACAGTAATAACAGAAGAACATCCAGTTACAAGGGTTTTGCTTTTTTATTTTTATTACAGTCTGCAATCTAGCAGAAAGATAAATTTTGATACACCCAAAAAGTGTTTATTTTCAAAAGCCTTTTATGAATCACACACAATACTTAAAAGACGATGACCAACAGATGAACAACAGGGCTATTGGCAACCTACAGGGAAGTTTGTGCAGTCTGAAATGACATCAGCTACTGCTGTTGAAAGTTGGCACATTATCTGACATTTAATTATCACATATTCTGGTTACTCAAGAAGAATTTGGAGTAGTTCATCCTACTGTTTTAACAACTTAAATGACAGATATGCTGAATCTAGTAAACATGCAGCCAGTTCTCAAACTTATCTTGATGGTAAATGTATGATTTTGCAAGGGAAACAGATTGGAATGAGACTTGACAAGGAAGGGGAAAAGAGGTTAGCAGTCATCTCACCACCCCAGCCTTTTTGTATACTAAACTTCCTTGGAGTCTTTACAGAAACGGATGCAACACAAGCTATTCACAAAGCTTTAGCAACATTTCAAAATACAGAACTATCGGAAGTCAAGAGTGCATCCTTGATCCTTACTGTTACTCAAGTTTTATTATTATCTAAAGCCAGAATTACTCAGATTTTTTTCTTTTTTTTTTTTTTTTTCATTAACTAGTTTCTGGATTACTATTATGATTTCTGGATTACTATTATAACTTCCACTGTAATCCAATAAACCTATTTTTAGTGAGCTACCAAATAAAACTTCAGCCGATGATTACGAACTAAGAGTTAGTAAAGAGGATGAGAAGTAGGATGAGATCAGAGAAAGAGTTCATGAATACAAAAATTACAACTATGGGAAATAACACCCTACAATGGAATATTATATTTTGTTCATGTAAAATTCATTATTTTCATGTTATGTACATTACTGCCAGTAAAGTCCCATATCAAAATTATTAATACTTACATATGCAGACACTCTGAAGACTGTAGAAATAATATGTATTTCTTTTGTTTCAGGGTTCTTTTGAACACTGAAATACAGGGATATAATACATACTTAATATATAGCCTAAGTACTGGTAATTGGACTCTTAAATTTATTAAATACATTTTTAAACATATGCACTGTGGCCTTGCTCAGATTTTATGAAGGTCAAATTTATAGCTAAAATTCAATTTATGTCATATTGAACATGAAAAGCTATGTGGCCATTGTTAGGTAGCATGGTTTTGATGACATTTTACTGAAAAATATTGAATATATCTAGTCATCTGACTTGGTTTCACTGTTCTCAGCTACTAAATCACAGCAATATTACTCAGACCTAGATGATTCCAAATACAGAGTTTTCATTTTGATAGATATGAAAAATTATGCAGCTAAACATTTCATAAAGATATTTTCACATATTTTTTGAGAAAAAAAACCCTGTAAAGTGAAATGTATCTTAATACAGATTACAAGAAATAGTACAGCAGCAGTACTGGTGAAGAAATACATTCTTTAGCTCATTTAAAATTAGTATATAATTATAGTTTAGGTTTATTTTTTCTTCTTTGGAATTTTGTATATATAGTCAGCTATACAACTTGGGGTGGGATTAGTTCTGAGCTTTTAGATTTCTAGACTGTTGTGAATATTACCATTTCTTTCATCACATTTACTAATAACACTGAATATTATTGCAAACAATCCAGGCATCTCAACTTAATTAAAGTATTTTAATACATATTTTTTCCTCAAGTCTGCATTAAAGGATGGTTTCCCTAGAAATTATATCATGCAACTGCTATTCATTTATCTAATTTTGCAGATTCCCATTTACATTAACTCACTGTGGAACAGCTGAGGCTTAAAACTTCCATATTGACACGCTTCCAAGGAACACATAGCTCAAAACCTGCCTTGTCACAAACAGGTTCCATTCCCAAGCAGGGTCCCAGTACAGACAAGTTACAAGAGGACGTGTAAAACACAGCCCAGTCGAACGCCACACCATGTCCAAGCTGTTAGAGCAATCCCCTGTTACCAGTGCTTTGGCAAAGCTTCTTTTTAGAAGAACAAACGATCCCCAAATCAACCAACAGCACCTTTGTTGATTCGATCTCTGCAGCCAATAAAAGAGACTGACCCCTCAATTAACTGATTTCTTCTGCAGAGTAATGATACAGTCATGTTTGAAACTCTACTATGAAGCTTATCTTCCCTGTGGTCAGTCAATAACAAGGCTTTCTCAGAACCTTTTGTGGCATCTGACATGTTGACATACTCAAGAGAGGATGCTGAAATTGGTACTAACCCCAGTTGTGTGCCTGCCCACCCCTCCAGAGATGATTGCCGTCCCAGCAACACAGCTCAGCTCCCTCGTGACTCAGTTTCTGAACCGCTGCAGTTTGCAGACCGGCACATGAACCTAATACAGATGACACTTTAGGCTGACACACCAGGCTGTAACTGCAGCAGCTCCGAAACTCTTCAACCATCTGTCCACATCTTTGTGGAAAGAGTGACAACTTTCAGAACAAGATGTAGAGGATTAGTGGCATTATTGCCTCCTACTATATATCACCACCCCCAAAAGCAACAGTTGTATTTAATCTACTCTGGCTTCTGATGCTTCTGTCAGAAAACTATGCTATCAATTTCTCTTTTCTTAATTTTCATATTATACACATATATATATAGGATACCAAAAGAAGAGTTGACAAAGAAGTCTTCCTATTTAGTCCATTACCTTGAGAAATTTTCCCCTTGTGGTTAGCTTCTTGTAAGTAATTTTTCAGAATGTTTATTTCCATACTTTAGTTATTTTTTGAGGCAAAAATTTGTGTCTGTTAAAATCAGATGCAATTCTTCCTTTGCTGACTTGAAAGAAAACCAAGAGGCTGCCTTTGACAAGCACATTTGCTCAATTTCCTTTTTTGCCCCTAAAAGGTTTTAGGAAAAAAACTATCTTGTCTTTTTGAAGAGGATAGAATTTCCTTAAAAAATATTAATAACCCCATGCTGTTTCAAATTGTTAACTTCTAAACTATTCATTGGATATGGTAATTCATCATTTTAATGTGCATCTATTCTCTTTTTATGAAGAGCAAGCATCCTCATGGTCTCTCTATTTACCTTGCATTTTATTTATATCCTACCCTTACTGGCAATATTTTACTAGGCTTTCCAAACAACAAAAGAACAACTTAATGCTTTCACATACATTCATTCATTATGGGGGGACAGCCATAGAGATAAAGAAAGGAGAAGAAAACAATCGCTACAAGATGCTACAGCAGCTGTCACCATGGAGAGACACTGTCATAAAAATCAGGGGTTTAGCACAGAGGACAAGATTTATCATTTATCAAGATTTGTCATTATTATGGACAGAGATTCATGGATTATATTTTAATTAATAAGATTTTGTTATGTAAATATATTCTTTACGCTAAAATACTGGAAAAAGGTGTTTGAAATTAATTCATTTATATGGGATACAACACTAAACACTAGAATTTTGGATGGATTCAACTGGTCAAAGACTAATTATCAATGGGTTAGTAACAGACTACAAGTTGTGCATTAATTTTTTAGTAAGAATATATCACTCCTTTGCAAATAAAATATTGTCTGCCATTTAGTAGCTGTAGTTGGAAGTCCCTGGCTTTTAAAATACTTAGAGCTGTTAATTTCAAAAAGATTATTCATTCTCTCCTCATAAAGCAATGTAAATTGAAGTGCTTTAATAAAATGAAACCTCAAAACCTTTGACACTATTTTGAATGCCAGTGCCTTGGAGTTAGAACTTGGGTATGGCCAGAAAAATAAGCTGTAATAAAGATAAGCAGGGAAAAGCTCATTAACAAGTCTGCTGTTTCCAGCAGTAAAGGCAATTCTTTGGAACTCTTGATGCCAAGGCTCTTGCCCATAAGGAATACTGTAACAGGACTAAACAGTGGCAGTTTATACATCCATAAGGTTATTGTTATTAAACTGAATTAATCTGTGGCAGCTCATTTTTTCAATGCACATCATCAGCCAGCAGCTAATAATTATTGAATTATCCATTTGTTTTTAACAAAGCCTTCAGATCCTCAAACATAAAAATTATACCTTAAGGACAGTACAGTTTACAGAATTTTTAATACAATGAAAAGCTCTTGATCTCACTTTACAAAGAGTAAAAAGTGTCCAAGGCAGGTGTAACCCAAGATGCAACAAAACCAGACAGAGGATAGCAATCTAAAAAAGAGTTTAAACAAAACTTGATATTCAATAGGAATTCTAGGGTGAAATTTTTGGTAAACAGAATTTAAGAGATTACTACTATCATTGGCAATCTTTTACTGAAAATTAGAAGCTATAAGAAAGTAATTATATACCAGAGCTACTTATAATAACAAAAAATTATTAATATCTTTTGCAATCTTTATATTATCATTAGCTTAACTAAGAATGAGTCTGTATAACCAAAAACTACATTCAATTTCCTGGCAATTAGAACATAAGAGGTTTAGTCAATCAGAGAAGCCAGCACATGGATATATCAAAGCAGGGCAAAAAACGGTGGTTCTAGTCTGAGTCTAAACCTCTGATCAATCACCTCTAATCTCAGTGGGAAAAAAAAAATCCCTCACATAAAGTTCCAAACAATTCCATATACCAAATGTGGTAAAAAATGTGTGTTAGTTCACCATGTCATGTTAACAGCAAGATTCCACCACCCTTAGCTTTACACTGTGAGAAGTGTATTTGCAGAATTAGAAGACCAAAGTCCAACTGTGTTAAAAAAAATAAAAAAAATTAGCAGGGATAAAAATATACAGAACTGTAAGTTTCAACTAATTATTTCAAATTTTAAATTCTAAATTAAAAGCAGTCCAATTGAAAGTAGCTCAAGATTATAAAGACTTAATTGTTGATATTTTTTCAGTAAAAGTGGGAACACAGTCTGTTTCCAGTACCACAGCATGTTTTCAGCAGACAATTACAGAAAAAAGTATCTTTAAATTTGGAATGAATTATAGACCATTGTTGTCCATAAATGTAATATAAAAAATGTTCTTACGTGGGACTGATTGCATATATTTTGCCTCTGAACTACTACCATTGCTCCATGGTATTTTGATTGTTGGACACAAGTAAGCTTGCAGGTGGATTAAACAGCCCATTTTTGAAGCAGTAATGTAAAATAAATTTACACAAATTGACACAAAGTATCTATGAACAGTACCTGTACACAGGTGCACAAAAAATGAGTAACACTTACCTAACCAAGTCCTTATAAAAAGCTCTTGTAGTTTCTAAGTATGGGTCAACTACATCTTCAAACTGGCAAAGAGTTCCTCCAATGCAAAAATGCTTAAAAAGACAGAACAGAAATTCCTCACGATCCAACTGAGTGAATAAGTCATAATGGTCAGAATCCTCCAGGAGCAAGACCTTGTGAAACAAGGAAAAAACAAGGAAGTCAAATAGATAAAAGTTTGTTTAAGATTCAGTTTATAAATAATGCAATTAGTATGCTATATGGTACACAGAAATTATGCCCATATAAAATACATGAATAAGGGACGGAAATATGTATTTCTAAATCCTTCCAATGATGCAATTAGGTTCAAATCTCTTACATATAATATAACGCAGAATCACTGGCCGATGTGTGCCCAAAATACATAAAGGAATATTTTTCAAGTTTTGTTATTTCACTGGTTAAATTATCTGTCATGCTAATTAAACAATCAATCTGAAAATAATCTACCTATATTTGATATGTCAATTGCTGTTAATTAATTTGGTAACTGTTTTTGGTAATATTTGCTTTTTCACTTTTAAATTGAAACAGTTATTTCACATTTATAAAGGGGTCCTAAGGATCTCCCAGAGGAGATCACTCAAGCTCCCATCATTCTTTACTGCAGACTCCAGTGAGTTCTGATCTGCAGCCTGGATTAGCCAGACATGCATCTGACCTGCCTTTTGCTGAGATATTATGTGAACACAGAGGACTTGACAGATTACTGTCAGCATTAGTTCATGCAAACGTGGACAGGAATTGTAACTCACAATGGCTACAAGACATTGGAATCACGTCAGTCAAACCAGATGCCAGCACAGGCAAACTGGTAAAAGTTAGACATGAGCCCACTGCTCTCTGGCCCTCTTTATAAAAAAACTACACAACCTGAGTAAAAAGGGGACAGGGCAACAGCTGTTCTGAATGGCCACCTCATACACATCCCAACCTCCCTGGCTAAAACAAGAGAAGACATGGCTGGTAGGAAAGAAACATAGAGTCTTGAAGCCAAGGGCCACCCTCTGACACCAGGAGACAGTTTGGTGCCCCCTACAGTCTTCTGTCCCAGAGACCTGACTAATTAATTTGAAGTTTTGATGTCATTCCTGGATTTTGACTTATTCTTTCTGCTGTCTTAGGATTTACGAGTAGGAATCACCATTGCTTCCAACCAATGTTAAACCCTCAACTTGCAAATGCTGACACACACTTCCATGGGAAGGAAACTGGAAGGACACTGAAACTCCAATAATTTCTAATTTTAAATGCTGCCTCTAACCTTCCTACACCCAATATATTTAATTTTCAGAAAACATTTCACATGTACCCAACTTATAAATAAATACCAAGTATTTTGAACTGCTAGGCTATAAACTACATCTTAAATTCAAACAGGAGCTTGAGTTCTCTCACCTTTTCCCAGAACTTTACAAGACAGACCAGTATTTCAGGCCACATCCTGTAACCAGTGTCACTGGTTCAAATACATTGCCTTCAAAGGATTTGCCAAGTGCAAATGAGTGCAACTCTATAATTATTTAGTACTTATGTTGATTATATATACAAGGAAGAGCAAAATCCAGTTCTCCCACACTATGCTTTGCTAATGCTACACAAACATAAGTTTAAAAAATGGTTTTAGCTTATGAAGTCAAAAGAAACGCAGTAAAGACATACATTTACTAAAAGGGTGCCACTGTTGTGTCTGACACCTCCACTAGAGTATAACAAACAGTTTCACATTGCAGGCCTGATCAGGAGTTATATTTAGTCATTTTCCAGTATTACACTAAAAGTAATTTCCTCTTCCATAGTTCCTCTTGTTTTAGAGAAAATGGATTAAGATGGCTTTCTTTAAATGCCTTCACATATGATACAATAGCATTCCTTTCCAGGAAGGCTTCAGGATGTAGCTATGGAATACATTCAATTTCATCCACTACCTGAAAGGCTGGGTGAACTGACAGCTCTGAGTATCACAGCACCTTCTCTTTGGCACTCTTTTGTTTCCCCCTCCTCCTCAGCAAATGAGCAGCTGCATTTCCCCACACACCCTCCAGCACTAACTGCCTGAGACACAGGAGGGTAGAAGAAGGCTTTAGCTTCTTCTCCTATCTAAAAATGAAAGAGGGCTCACCTAGAAAACAAGTAATTGCTTTCACATATTCAGGCACTACAGTGCCTCAGTTATTGATGCCTGGTTTTAACCATTGTCAGAAAAAAAACAACCTGGAAAATGTGTCCTTATAATACCTAATTGAGTAGGGAAAATTATAATAGATAATTCATTATTATACTGACCTTCCTTAATTCATCAGAGATAAGAATATCATCATAATAGTTATCATAACATTTCACAATAGTTCCAGTTTCTCTAACAATTCCTTCAGAGTACAGCCGATCAAAAAATGACATGGAAATCTGTGTACAGGGTACCACTGTAGCTTCAATTTTTGTCACTTTAGAACCTGGAAGATATAGGAAGGTGGTTGCATGTTTCATGTTTTTAAAAAAACCAGCAGATTGTATAAGTATGACTCAATCACAGAGTCCCTTTAAAAAAAAAAAAAAAAAAAAAAAAAAAAAAAAAAAAAAGAAAGCTAAGAAGGAAACAAATGCTAAGAAAACATTAAATTCATCTGAATACTACTTTCCATTAAGGCTCATGTGTCTACTCCCCCTATTGGTAAATACCATCAACCGAAACTAAGGATAGATGGAACACCGTGTGAACCCAGCATCACATTAGATCACACCCTTAGAAAATCATATTCCACAGCTTAAGCCTTAAAGCATCTGAGAACATATGCCAAATTTAGCATGATGAAGTATGGAAGTCAATAGCTACTAACAGCACCCCACAAAGTAAAAACAAAAATGAATGCAGCCTCAAAGAATTATTAGTTAATTATTATATTGAACTTTAAAATTTCTTTTGTAGCCACAGTAAGCTTTATTAACCAGCTATTTCAGAAGATGAAAAAAGGTACAATCAGCACTTCCCATATGAATCTGGAGTATTCTCTCTGTAATCATTAAACACAGAATTTATTTTTTTATCATTTTTTTCCCCTCAGCTTGCAAACCATCCAAAGCTGGATCCTGTTGCTCATACAGTACCTCACCTAGTGCCATTTGAGATGCCCTACAGTATTTTCCTTAGAGAGGTATCAGTCCATAAGGGCACATATCTTCTTTACATACAGCGTTACATCTACAAATCTGTCTGCATGGTGCTGCAGACACCATTTTTTATCTCAAATAGCATTAGGCCCACGTTTAAGAAGCTTTGGACTCAGCCCAGTGTCAGTTCTGTCTGCTCTCTGCAGTCCAAGGGTTCAGCCCAAATGTTAGAACATGTTGTCTACCCATCTGCAGGTCCTCCTGGGCACCCTTCAAAGTGCTTCTGAGCAGGTGAGGGAGAAGAGCATGAGTGAGCATTCAGCACAAGCACAATGTGTCCCAGCAGAGAGAATATTCACAACATTCCAGCTCCATCAGTTTATTCTCATCTCTTCTCCTCTGTAGCTTCCCTTGATGGGAGACTGGCATGCAACATCATAGCATCTAAAGGCTTTTTACCATGAAATTAAAGATAAAATTCAATGCTGTCCTGACAAACTGACCTAAAGCACCACTAAGCATTACTATTTAGGAAATATCCAATTTTCCCTCTAGATGACAGTATTTCAGGAGCAGAAACATGTCAAAAAGGGATGTATGAACCATGATACTCCCAAGAGCACCTACCATTTCACTGCAATCCTAATCTTTGTAAGCATAGCATCACCTAAATTTTCTCCTGCTCCCGCACCTGCAGAAAGCCTTGGGATTTCTGCCATATACTATTACAGAGAGACCATTTATTCATAGATTAAGTACGGCTGGCATTTTAATACCTAAACCTGGGTAAATGTACCACCCAACCGATCAATACCAGGAAAACAATAAAGAGAAGTTATAAGTTGATAGCTTGAAAATATGCTTACTTAAGCTAAAATACTGACAGGAAATGTAAAAATTATTTTACTGGACCATCGTGATGCCAAGAAAATCTGTTAAAGACAAAAGCACAGCACTTATTTGCTTGGCTTCCTGCTTACAGACAATGGTGATTAAAAAAAGAGTACCTTTTATTAAAGAATAAAAGGTTTAGTACATTCTCCTACCTGTACACAAAGTGACTATAAAAAAAATTGTATTACATAACCAAAAACAAGTCAGAAAAATCATGAATTACAGCCTTACAACCTATGAAAAAATCCCAAACTGATTTATATTTATTTCTTTGTATTTCTTCCCACACTCTCACTTCCAGTTTCTTCCAACTAATTCTCCAGCACCCTTTCTTAGGGATTGAATTTTTATTTTATAAGGGATTTAATATGAGCCAAATCAACTTTTATCACATAAATTATTTTTAAATTAACATTAAAACTTGAGTTGACTAACAAACATCAGATGCTAAATTACTTGAGAAAAGTGGACAACCAAGTTACTAAGCTAAAAGTATAGGAAATTGGCCTATTTATAGGCTTTAAATTATAAGGATTTTAGTGGTGGAAGGGAAGGAGACTTCTGCTCTGAAAAAAGGTTTTATGAAAACTTTAATAGTGAAAAAAAATCAAGAGGTTTGTAATCTATTTAATAATTCAGAAAACCAAACTACAAATGGAAAAGTGTAAATACACTGGAAGGTCCTACTCTCTATTTGAGAGGTGAGATTTGAAATTCAGAATTTTCTGGACAAGAGTGATACGTTTTAATAACACTATAAAAGTAAACAGTAACAGAGGAAGAAGAAATGTCCTGACAACTCTACAAGTGGAAAACAAAGAGCTAAGAAATCCTGAAACAGTTTAGGATTATTATAACAGCCAACTCTGGAATATCTTTAAAGTGCTGCCAGTATACTTCTACATTAACACACTGCATATATAGTATGGGACAGATAAACACTGGATTAGGTATATTTAGAATTCCTCTAAAATCTAAGGAAGTTTTTTTATGTCTGAAAAATATCTTGTAACTTACTATTTACAAAACAGTTTATATATAATGCAAGTTCATGCTCAGCATTAAAAAAAATAAATAGGGTATTTCAAAAGTAAGAGGTGTAGGTTAATGATTTATGGGTTCATATGGCATCTAAAATTCTTTGCAAATTATAACCTACAACAATAGTTTAAACATTTCTGATTTAAGATTACCTTCCAGATTTTAAATTCCCATTCTAAAGACAGAAATTGTTGACGCCTCAAGCCCGTATGGCAATTCAAGGATCCTTTTTTAGGCAAATCCTAATTTTTTATTTACACAAATAGATGGTAACTTTACCCTTTGAAGATAAATTTTCAAGTGTCACTGCGCTTAAGCAGATACAGTCCTGCCTCCCTAAGACTGCTGACAGGTGCAAGGCCAGCAATGTATCCAGGGAAAAGTGACTATTTAGCCCTCATTGCAACTACTTAAAAAACTCAAGACTCAATACATAAATGGGTATGCATCACATTTGTTCCTTTTGCTGCTTCTATTTTTGAAATATCAGAGCAACAGATGAATAGGTGGCTTAAAGCACATCAGAAACATCAGATACTCTGCTATGCAGCCAAAAGGAGGGAAAAATATCCCTAATAAAACAGGCAAAGAAGTTTGTGCTTGTGAGAATAGGTAATTCAGTATCTTTCTGATCAGAGGAAGGAGACTAGGGAATACCCTTGCCTATCATTTATCTAAAATGTTTTATTTCAAGCAATTTTGAAGCTTGAAACAATGAATTATTGTGGAATTCTACCAGGACAAAAAACATAATAAGTGAAAAGATGAGAGGGGACTACAGCCTTTAAAAAGAAAAAAATATTATGAAAACAAATACTATTGTATTAGTGTGTTATTAATATCCTTTATAGTCTGGGTCCATAAGTACTTTGTTCCCAAGTTCATGGAGGGCAGGAGAAGAGAGGTTTCTATGGATCTACCTAAACTCCAGGTATATTATGCATTCAAATTATCTCCTCCATTAAAAAACAAAACAAAAAAAACAAAACAAACAAAAAAACCTCAAAAAAACCCCTAACATTTTTGTTTGTAACGGAATAAATGTGGTATTTGAATCAATGTAGGCTTTGAATTTTCTTCAGATTTTCTAAAAAGCAAAATAAGTATGTTTCCAGTATTTTTTAACAACAGGAATGCTGTTTTAAAGTTACTCCACACTGATAAGCAAATGGTATATCTGGCTTAATATATCAGCATGCCTGAAGAAGAAAATACTAGAAGATGAATTTTACCTCCTCCCACTCACAGCTAATTCTTACTATAGTTTCAAAAAATGCACATGAAGACTAAGTATAGAAAAATGTGCCAACATTCCTCACCAAAAATAGGCAAAGAATGGGAAGATGAAATTTTAAGAGCAAACAGGGTATACCAGCTGTTCAGGATTTAGAAAGTCCAGTCCTTGGGACAAAATGCTTCATTTCTGTGCAGAAGAGTGAGCAGAACCAAGAGTTAATCTGGGTTAGCTGGCAAGAGACCCTCCACTCTTAACACAAGGTATGTAACCTACTGACCCCCACTACGGGGACTGTCAAGTTGTAGACTAGACAGATAGCCTAAAAAAATCCTGTCTAAAGCAAGAAAAGGTATACTATTGGCTTAAAATACATTTATTTTCTTTCTACTTGCCAGAGAAAGAGGTACCTGAAGGAGTATTTGAGATATTTTTTTGCATTTAATATATTTCAATTGTTTCAACAGTTGGGTGAAATGTTTGAAAAATGGATTTTTGCTGACAAAAAGGTAGCAATATCTAGTGTCATTGCATATAGTGGGAAAAACCTATGCCAATTCCAGAGAGCTGAAATGGAAAAGTTAGAAAATTCCCAAAGCTCCATTAAATATTTACACACAGTAGTATCTGCAGACTAACAAAAAAACCCCAAGGGCTTCCCACTACCCTCTTTTAAGATATCCCTATCATGGAAAATCACTTTGACAAAATCAGAGATAATTTTGTTCATAAAACATCATTACATTATCCCGTGCAATGGCCATGAATTTTTGTGTGCCATTTACATAATGAAAAACATCATTTCAAAGTGGTGCCATAAATTTGCTGTTCGCTTTTAGCCTTCCAGTTTTAGTGTAGCATCTACAGATATAATGGAGTGTGCTCAGAAATTTCTGATACGGCAACAAAGTTGAAGTGACCCTCATGGCGTGGCTGCAGGGGGGGCAACCTGTCCCAGGGGGCTCATGGGAGTTTCCATCACCACAGCTGTACAGACAGCAGACCTACATGAGTCTGGGGTGTGCTCTGCTCTCAACTTTAATTTGTAACAGAGCAATCATCTCAGACCTGTCTGAAGTCAGGTCATTGCATCTACAGAAGAATGCCCCTCTCCAATTGTTGTCTGAAGAAGGTACTACTATAATTCCACAAATAATGCAGTTGTTTATGTCTGGACACATGGTCAGGACAACTGGATGTCACAAACCACTTATAAAAAGCTTCAGGTGCTTGATTTATGGAATGATGTAGGTAGGGGTCAAAGGAAAATAAGGCATAAAAGGTGACAATTTAGTTATTTTGTTCTAGAAGTAGAATCTATTCCTATTGCTTAGTAAAAGAAGTAATTCTTTAAGATAGTTAGACTAGCTGAAAATACACATATATGTCATTATTTGAAAATTTCAAATTAGAGCAAAATAGTTAAAACACAGACTTTTTAAAGATTAATTTATTCTAAATTTACCCAATGTTGTCCACTGTCCTGAAGCTGACAGCAACTTTAAACTGGAGTTCACACTTTGATCATTAAAAAATGCCTATAATATTCAAATAAGAGAATACAAGTTAATGAAATGAAGCAGAAAAATCATCAATTATAGTGCCTTGGATACTTTCAATCCTAATTATAAGGCTCTAGTTAGTAAGTAGATTCCGTATGATCTACCAGTTTGTGTACTAAATAATAAATAATAAACACCACCAAATCCATGGGTTTGTAAGCCAGTGGCTTTTATACACAGAAGATATCTTCAGGTGCATATTTATATATGTAGCATTGAAGTTCTATAATAAAGCAGTTTTACACACAAAACACACAAAAATGTATGAAATTCATAGTTACAAAAAAAAAAAAGAGGATGAAAAAGTTCTAGCTCTGCATACAATGTTGCTGAAGTTAAAAATGAAATGCCAAGTGTGATTAAAAAATTTACTCTCTAAACAAATTTGAAGCTTGGAGAGATGTAGAAACAAACAAAAATTATTAAACAGATACAGAGGAGATTCGTAGTTTATTGAAGGGATGGAGGATATACTCCCCAGTAAGATTTGAAGAATTCAATCTGATTTACCAATTAAAGAAGAGACATGCAGAGTAATGTTGATAGGTGGCAGAAAGAAAACCCACACTTATGTATGTGCATAGAGAGTGAATAATCACTGTGGAAGCCACTAAGAAAATGCAATTATGTATCTTCCAATTTCTTCTATCACTAAATTTCTTTATCACCCCTCTGGGATACAGAGAGATCAGACACTGCATGTAATGGTCCCTTTTTTCCCCAATTACTTCACAGCTCCTCATATTTCATAACTTCATAGTGATATAATTACATTTTTAATTCAAAAGAAAAAAGCACTGAGAGGGTAAATGGGTATTCTGTAAACTTCAATAATTTGAAATGTTTGTCAGTGGAAAACGAAATAAATATGGGTGCATTTCTATGTGAATTTCTTTCAGATATAAAGAGGCTGAATTCTTTATCCAAGATGACATTATAAAGTACACCTACAAAATCTCAAAGAGTTGTTTTTAAAACAACAGATGTAAAAATCACATTGTTTTTAAAACCACAGGTTTGGAGTTTTTTCTGCCCACAAAGAGATGAAGAGATTTGACTTTACAGACAATAGAAATGGAGGACACAAAATCAGCAAGAGATGTGAGTCTCAAAAAGCTGGGATTTTCAAAATTCTAGTATAAAGCAGTGGTATCCAATACATTTAAAAGTTGTATTTCCGGACATGTGGTGCACATACACATGTAACTGCACTGTGAATTTGCTGTGAGAAATTTAATGATAGTTGTGAGCGTGTCCACTCTTTGAAGTCCCACACTAGATGGATTCTCCAACACAAAATGCTGTGGCCAAAATCAGCATCCAGTCCAGATTTCCATTCTTGGGAATCCTGAAAGGCTAAATTGTTCCCTCTTAAAGCAGAGTAACATTAGTACAGACTAAAATATTTTTACTGGACAATACAGTTAACCCACAGAGTCAGGGACTTGAGCACCACACCTAAATCACCTCCTTTCAAGAAGACAGTGAGCAGGCCAACAGCATTCAACACTGTTACACTGTTCGCTGTTATGCAGTTTCCCAGTAGCTATAATTTTATGGCCGGGGAAGGGGGGGGGGGGGGGGGTCTCAACTTAAAATACAAAGGATTTAGAGCTACCATAAGAAACTCATCCTTTTGATAGGGCTTAAACTGCTGGTCAAAACTGAACGCTTGTGCTGTGATCCTGCCTCGCATGGACCTGAAATGGAAAAATGAGATTAACTATTCTGAAAACATACATAGAGCCCTCTTCGGACCAATTACGCTCCCCTCCCCACCCCCCGTTCTCAGCTGTAAGCGCCTCCAACCCTCCGGCGGAGGGCTGGAGCTGCGCCGGAGCCCCGCGGCGAGGCCGAAATAGATTCGCGGTGGGACGCGAGGACAGACGCCTCGCACCTCAGAAGGCGCGGTTTGCCCGCCTGGAAAACATCAAGGAAACTTCAAATTGAGGCGATGGGGGAATTTAAAAAAAAAAAAAAAGCGATGTGTACCCGTCGCCAGCGGAGC
>VWZN01003849.1:424000-469044 GCA_013396955.1 Regulus satrapa
GGCGGGCGCGATACCGGCCCCGCCCCTCAGCCCGCCCCGCCTGTTCCCGCGCCGCCCCTAGACAGACGCATCCCACAGCGGGGGTCCCCCCGCACCATTTGAGGAGTCGGTCCGCGATGTCCTTGTCCTGCAGGCAGGAGAAGGTTTTCTGCGGCAGAGCACGGAACACGACGCGCTCCGCGCCGCGCCCGCCCTCCGCTGACATCTTCCCGCAGGCCGGCGGTTGCCGTGGGGACGGCGCCGCTCCGGCGCGGAGCTTGGCCCCGCGCACCCGCGTTCCGCCGCCCCTGAGGGCCGGCAGGCTCGGCTGTCCCCCTAATCTTTGTTGTTCGCCTACAAAATCCCTTAATTCAACGCCAGCCTGCTCCCGTCTCCCATCTCTTCCTGTCTCCGCGCCAGGAAAACTGAGGCTTGCCCGGCAGACCGAGGCAGAGGCTGCCATTGCTGGCTTTGCCGAGGCCACCCCGGTGACATAACTCCGCTATAACAAGGAAAAGGCCAAACTTAGGAATTATGAGCTTCCAGAGAATCAGGGCTGCTGCTTGCTTTCCAAGATGCAGGGCCTTTTGAGAATGGCAAAGCCATGCCTTCGAACTCTTCCCAGCCGAAATTAAAGGAATGACCATTGCTGCTTCGGGAAATTATTTCTTCAAGTGTAGTAAAGCAAGGGACACCTTGTACAGGTTGGGGAATTTCCTGTCCTTTGCAGGGAAAGCAGTGAGAATTTAAGCCTGCTGCACATCTCGTGCTATGTCCTTCAGCAGCCCACCCCCTCCTTAGCCACAAATTTCCAAAACTAATTTTCCCACTAACCTATTGCTGAGGCTTAGCAGCTTTCCATGTCTAAGAGGTTTGGCAGTGCTTTTGTTGGTTTCTAATAAAAACAATTTGTAAAAAATTAATTAAAAAAAAAAAACTTTAAATTGAGCTTCTATTAGAAGTCAAAACTGACGGCACACATCACCTGATCTCATTGGCATCTAAACAGCTCCAAAAGATTTAACTTGTGAGACATAAATCAAACATCCTTGTACCAAAGGAATTCAGGAGAAATTGATATCATAAGCCTGTTAAGAACCCCTTTGTTAACATAGTTTCAGTAGAATCCATTTCTCTCTATGTACTCACTAAATTTTCTGGCAGTGCAGTGGGCTGCAGTTCAGCAGACGAAGTTGCTGAATAGCAGCTGTGCATGTGAGATTTAATTCCCATATTTTCTCCATTCTGTTTTCCCCAAGCATTTTGCAACACACTCCCATTTTTTCCCCCAATAAATTTTGCTCACACCTAAGCAATGAGAGAAAATAAAGCTACAGCATACTTCAAGATGTTTAAATGGTTAAAGATTTTCAGCCCAAGAGGGGATAAAGTGTACCTTTCTTCTCAGTGTTTAAATAGTGTTTAAATAGGATGTGAAGTGGTGCCCGGTGATACAAATTATTATAACCACCTTCTCAACAAGTCTCCACCTACTCCAGCACTACCCCATCTGTTAAATTCCTCTTGCCACTAATATTACTAGCCAGTGATTAAATAGCCAAAGTGAAAGAACTGGTTTGGGCAGGGAGTGATGTGTAGCAACAACTACCAAACACATAAATTCTTACTTTCAAGTTGCGTGGACTCAAATGCAGGATTTGAAAACCAAACAACCAAAAGACTGAAAATTTAGGTCTTTAGGGAAAAAAAAAATTCCTACTGACTTTAGTGAGGATTTTATCTGATTAAAGTGTTGAATCAACTAGCATATGCTCAAAACCCCACAGAAATCTACAGTGTTTAAACACTTTTATGAATCAGGAGTAAGGAAATGAGCAAGGACTTCAGGACTGGCCCAGAGGGATCATGACAGGAAACTCTAAACTACGGAATTAATTTCTTTAATGTTGTGCCATTTACCTATCAGAGTTTATGATTCAGTAGTTCCAGTTTAAGCAGTACACAATAATAAAAGGTAAATTGGGACTTTCAGTTTAAACACTGACTTCAGTATCCTCTAACAGCCTGAAGGAGAAAGTCAGGCACAGTACTCTTTTAAACACAGACACTGAACTTGATTTTTAAAAATGTTGAGGGTTTTATTGTCTCACAGAAAACATTTTGAGGCTGGAAGATGTATTTTTCTGCTGTAAAATGAAGTCTGGTAAGTATATGCTATTAAACATAATATTAAATATAATAGCCACTCCCTTTTAAGCAGACGAATTTTCAGCATTGTTTGTTTTTCACTTATTTACTTATGTGTGATTTTGAAGAGTTTTACAGTCCTGAATAAACTGCGGGCCTTAAGTGCAAAGCAAACAAACCAGCCTTTCCATGGCAAACAAAAATCAAATAACAGAGGACCAGCCCTGTTGTACCTCTGCGAAGCACATCAGTCTTTAAGGCAAAGGTCAGCTGGTGACAGAGGAGCAGCCTGTTCCAGTTGGGGTGGTAGTGAAGAACCTGAATGGCAGCACCTCCCTCCCTCCTGCAGAAGTCTTCAGCATTGCTGAGGGATAGTTAAGCCATGGGAATTAGCCCAATGGAGGAAAGGGGTAATTATCAGTCTATATATTCATCTATGAAATAAATTAGTCTTTCCAGTGTTAAAATACTGTAAGATAAGTCTGATAGAGAGAAAAATAAAGTCCAGATCCTGTATCTAGCCTGTAAAGAGGACTAGAACCTCCTAGCATAGAAGTTCAGCTCCTTTAGAAGATTTATGGGGTATCAATTGAATTCCTGGCACTAGCATTGATAAAAGATTCCAGGTTCAAGTCTGTGAGAGACAGAGGCCAAATAGAAGCCAAATAAAAATGTACCTAAATCAGTGAATAGATAGAAGTCTGTGGTATATCTGAATTTCCCCCTTTCTCTACCACCAGCCCAAGTGTTACTCTTCAGTAATTCAAGACTGCAAGGCAGGAATCATTGTCTGCTCCAGAGTCAGACTCTAGAACCTCAGGTGAGGGCAGGAATTAACACCTCTGCTTGCAGAGACCTTTTTTCTTTTAAAAGACAACAAACTGGAGTCCTCACCCAGGAAGAGGAAGATCAGGATTTTGCCATCTTTCAGCCTGAGGAGGTCCATGCTCAAAGCTTTTACATCTCAAGTGCTTTAACTACTAGGGCTGTTGTCACCTCCTGAGTTAATCTGCTGCTATCCTAGAAGTGTATTTCTGGATCAGTGTCAGGACCCTACCAAGACTCAGCAGCCACTTTTTCCTAGTGGTAGGGCTGCTGCACTCAAGGCTAACTCTATTGAGACCTTGGATCAGACAGCTGGGTGGGACAGAAGTCTAATGCACCTCAATGGGACCCTAATCCTCTTGGCTTGGCAGCTGCATTTCAGCCCCAGCTGTTGCCCCAGCTTCTTGTTGGAGCTGCATGGACAGCATGCTTGTGACTGGCCATAAACCCACCAGTCCTGAGCCTGACCTCAGATTAAACCTGTCTCATCCCTTTGGACTGGAGTGATGATCTGGACTTCTGCTTGAACATGGTCACTGTCACCAGACCTGCTTTGCTGGTTAGGGTGCTGTGGGATGGGGCTGTGTCAGGGAGGCCACTGCCCTACCAACTACACTGTCACCCTCGGCTGCCAGCTCAGCTGATTTTACAGAGCAACTCCCTCTTACAGCTGCCTGACACTCAGCATGTGGTTAAAAGATTGTTATGTTATGGCAGATTTGCCCATATTGTCTGGCTTAGTTTAATCGGCTTCATATATCTGAGTGACTGCTCCATTAATAACCTCTGCTTCCAAAGGGTGTGTGGTACATTGCTTTATACATGCACTACAGCCTATTATGAGGCTTAGTTCAAAAAGTTATATGTAGATAGATAGATAGATAGATAGATAGATAGATAGATAGATAGATAGATAGATCTAAAATATGTATAAATTACAATTTGCATCTTAAAAGGTATTTAGAAATAAGTAAGAAAGAAAATATGTGAGGTTTAATACCTACAGTAATTGGTATAATAATAGAATATAATATTGTGAGTTTAGGTATCAAAGCAACAAGCATTGCAATGTCTAGATTTTCTGTGGTCCTCAAGAAAGAGACATGAGATGCTGGAGATGCACAGTTAGAATTAGAGTGAAGCCCAGGAAACTCAATACAGTGTATGTGACACCATCCAGGCCTATTCTCCCCCACTCCAAGAGGGAAAGGGAGAGGATTCACGCACTTAAGTCTCATCTTTCTACTACATTTTATGTACTCTCCTGGAGATGCACTGCCTTCTTTGAAGGCTGCTGTCTAAACACTTTCTCTGAATCAGATATGGGCCACTGCTACTTTCAAAACAAGCAGAAGAAAAAATAAAGGGTTTCTGAGCTGCAAATGCCCAGATTCAAATTCACCTTTGAGAGATCATTCACCTTATGCTTTGAAGAGTTCAGCAGTATACCCCATTTCTTCTAGGCCCACAAGCGAAATATATACTTGTGTACACACTTTTCGTGCACCGTTTACATACAAAAGCTTTCAAGGTGTCTGGGTAGTTGTGTCTCGAATTGTTTTGCTGTGTAGAAAATCAAATTTTACTGAAGTAGTTAGAGAACATAAACTTGAATTTGTATCCGTAATTTCTTGTTTAAGGACTTCCTGAAGGAGGGGACCACTCTGGGGCCTGTTTGAGTTCCAAAAGACTTTATGACTTTTCTCCAGTGACTGCCTCGCTAATAGGAGATAAAGAAGTATTCTTGGATTTAGGCCTGAAAATTCTTCAGAAATCCTATTTTTAAATGTTTTTTACTTATTCTGGCTATGTTTTTTCCTTATTATTTGTGTAGCCATGCTTCAAGGTGTTCTGTTACAAATTCCTTTAAAATGTAAAAGTATATCTTCCTGTATGTGCCAAAGCACAGCAGAACCAGGCTACTGGATGTGCTGTTTTTCTCTGGACAGTGATCTTGGTGTTTGTGGGAGTGACGAAAGGTCTGGGTGCTGGAAGTTTGATTCAGTTGCTTGAAATTTTTGTATGCCGCTCAAGGAGGCTGGAACAGCTTCACCAGGTTGTCAGATATGACACAACACCTAGAGGAGGCTTGTGCTTCTCCAGACTGGTGGCTGGAGGCCAGGTGGGAATTTTAAATGGCACTAGACTTAGAGGTGAGAGCTGAGACCTGGGGGTATGTTTCAGGTTCAGAGACATAATTTTAGGTGTCTACTTGTAGGTCTTTACAGATCAGATAAGCTTCCATTATCATCAAGGGAGATCAAGATCTCAATTTAATTGCAGAGAGAGGCATTTCAGATGCCCAAGGTAGCTTTCAGTTTGCCCAGATACCTCTTTTCTGGTTTTCTGGATTGGCAGCTAGAGGCTGAGTCTACTCTTAAGTAGTGGTGTATATGCCAGCTCCAGAAAGGCCACAGCCCACTTGCTCTCCAGTGGAACTAGATGGCCATGTGGAGGCACCTGAACTGAGTTCCAGGTCAGTACCATCCTTAAAGTGAACACATCTATTCAGTTGATGAGATGAATAAATCTCCATAAGGTGAGCTCAAAACTTGCTAAGCTCCCTGACTGAACAACAGAATTGAAAGCACAACTGTGTCTTCCATTGTAAAATTACTTACTATCCCTTTTAGCTCTGCACACATTATTCTCCACCTATACGCTCAATAATGCACCTTCCTACCAATATTTTGTACATCCCAGTTTAGTCCTTATTGGGGGTTGGTTTTTTGGTTTGTTTTTTTTTCTTTCTTTCTTACATGTAGAATTTTTTACCATTAGTCTCCTAGGAGCACTGATGAGGGTGCTTAAGAAAAAACAAAGGACTTTGAGTAAGACAGACAAAACAGCGTCGAAACCCTGGCCTGGGGTCTGTAGGGGGGGGAGGGGAGGGCTCTCTCCGGGTTTTGCGTGGGAACTCGGGACCAGCCNTTCACTGCTGCAGTTGCTGTTTGTTTGCCTTGATAAACTTGCTAGTAAAACCCAGATATTCCTATTTCCATACCTTTGCCTGAAAGCCCATTAATTTCGAAATCAAAATAATTCGGAGGGAGGGAGTTGTTTTTTTCAATCTCCATTTTCAAGGGAGACCCTTGTTTTCCCTGGCAGATACCTGTCGTTCAAAACCACGACACTTCCTCTCCCCTATGAATAAATTACAGCTATCTGCAGGTTCCCATCTTTCTCTCTCCCTCCCTTGCTCCCAACTTTATCACATTGTACCCAGCCTTGGGTTACTTTGTCCCTTTTACCCACACTGACCCTCAGGGTTCTTTGCATTCTCTGCTGCTCTCTGTGCCATGGCTTTCATGTCTCACTCACATGACTTTCACTTTGTGTACCAAAGCCAGGGAGTTGGTGATTTTCCTTACAAAGAGAGGGCAGAAATATCACCACTATCTTTTAATCACTTTTTCTTCTCTGAAAAGGAGAGACAATATTAGTCCTATATTCAAACATCTTATTTTTGCATATTTTATATCAGACTGCTGAAGTAGAGGTGGATTCTAAGCAATTCACTAATGTATACTCCTTGAGTGCTCATTCTGTTAATTAGTCACCTTGATATTTCTTGGTTCTTCTTACTGAATGGGACTTTGCAGGTTTCCTTTTTTAGGGTATCAATTGCAAAATTCAGTCAGTAAGTGAGGGTTTTACAGGGTGTAATACCACATTTGAGGAGTTTGTTAAATGTTTCAGGTAAACCTTTAATAAAGGAAAGCTCAATTTCATAAGGAAACTGTGTGTGGTTATTAAGTGGGATAGATTTGCCAAAAATATTTTTGAGGTGACACTGGAGGTGCATATGCTAAAATTATCAATGAACAAGCACAGGTTTGCCTGCAATAATGATTTTACATTGAGAGGCATGCATCATGATAAATCGAAATGTAGTTTGACATAGTTTGAAGTTAGGATATTTAGGACTCACAGAGAACTTGATTTCCCTCCTATGTATATATGAACATCTGCCATGTATGTGAGCTACCCATCAATACACTTCACTTTGAAAATCTTCCTAGTGAAAAATCAGGGTGTCCACAGCTGCTGTAAAAGTCAGGAGCTATGAAGGGTTAAGCCATATTGTGTGGGTTTTTTTCTCATCCAGAGACTGAGGTTAAGGCAAGGAAGGAAGCTATTAATATGTAAGATTTAGAATTTAGCACTGTTGCCTATCAAGACCTCTGGTTTTGACATTAAATTTAGTCTTTTTTCAGGGCTGACAGGCAAAGCAAGTTCCGTTGCTCTCTTAAAAGCTGGGTAAGAGGTCCTGTGACTTTTGCTTTTGTAAAAATAGCTTTTATTGCAAAATAAATTTTTCATTTGTCTGTTTTTTATACTGTTTAAATAGGGCTTATGAAGCATTATAAAAGAAGGTACCCAAATGTCATCTTCCATTCAGTCTGACCACCATCCTTCATTGCATAATCATGGATCTTAGCCTAGGCCATCTGAGGGACTGGCAATCTAAACTCTGATCCAGTCTGGAAGGGTGGAGAAACTCCTCTGGTTTTTGATTTGTTTACTAAATTGATGAGGTTTTTGCTGAACTGCAGTATTTGTTCTTTGACCTTTATAAAATGCCTTATTTTTTTGTGAACTTATTTAAAACCATTAAGCTGGTCTAAACTCCTATGCAAATTTTTTTTCTTGCTATTGTTTTCAATCATATAGGGAAATCTAGTCTATCCTATTCTTCCTAGACAGGGGAGGAAAAGATGGGCTCTACTGTGAATTTGCTTCTTTTTGGCCTTGCAGAACTGAAGTCAGTTCCCAGTGTGACCACAAGCTTCTACTGCAATCTAAGCAAGTGATTTAACACTAGACCACAAAGGGCAGAGAAGGTAATGTTGTCGGGCTGAGGTGACCAAAATCCAGATTCTTAGTTACATGTCTGAGCTGCCATTTTGGAAAGTCCCACTCTAAGCAGAAAGATGCCTAAACTATCCAATGAGAAACAGTATCTGACAAAAGGACCACTTCCATATGAACAGTGAGAACTGAGGCTTGCCCTTGAATTGAAGTGTCCCTGATTTCAATTAAAAACTCTGGCTGCTCATTCTGTGGTCATTTTTATGCTCTTCAGCTCAACAAGTACGGCACTTCAACCCAAACAGATGCTTTCGACAGTGAGACTGATGGACACCTGCCCTATATTGCCCTCTGATCTAGAGACTGTAAAAGGCAATACATGAACGCACATTTCCCCTATGGGTAAAATCTACACAGATTAAAGGAGAAGGGTGACACAGCCACTGTCTCTCTTGTTGTATGCAGGATTCTCTCTACTGGGACACTTCAGGGAATATTTACTGAATTGAGGTTGGGAAGTCACATCAAAGAGGAAAACCTACACTTTGAATCCTGATAGGTCTAGGACAGATATTCTGTGCAGTCAAGTTTAAGATTGTTGTGGACTTGTCCATAAAAATAAAGAAAATAGCTAGAAAACTGATGGGGGGNCAGCCAATTATCTTGCTGTTTCCCTCCGCAATTATGATTTCCACAGCAGTCAATAGACTATCGGCCAAGATGTTTTTTTCTCAGGGTGATGCCAGTACCTCCTGCTATGGAAAAGCCAATTGTTTAATGCAGTTTGACTCAGTTTTGATCAATATGAGATAAAGGTTCTTCCAGAGACCTGGTGATAATGGGTTCCTTGCTAAGCATCAGCTACTTTGATTGTCCTAGTTCACCTCTACAAATTCAGCTCTAGAACAGACAAACATGTCTAAGGACCTAACCATAATAAGTACAGGGGAACAGAATGCACCCATGTAAATGAAGCAAAAGGTTCTTATTATTCTACTTAACCTAAGAGACAGGCTGTAGCAATCAGGACTAATTGAAGAGTGAGGGTAGACTTTCAAGCATATCTATTTTGAGAGTACTAAGGTAGCACAGCCTGAAGTCAAACATAGGGTCAATTTAGGCAAATGGGTTGTCAAAACAAAAATGTCACTTGGTTTGTACAAAAATTTGACATTTCTACATGTTCTACAGAAGAAACAGGAAATAGGTAAACTTTTTGGTTACGTTCCAGGAACTCTGTGTTTAATTCAAATCTGTTGGTGACTCTGGGACTTTCTTCAGTGTTGCAAAAGACTCCAGGGTTTCCAGGAGACAGGAAACCCAATGTAGTCTCCCAGGGCAGAGCTGAAAATCTAAAACTTGGGTTCCACAGCTTATGATGGAGGTCCCCAGGTGTCCAGGCCTCTCCCTCAGTGCCAGGCTGAAGTTCTCATTAGAGTTGGAAATTTTAGGCTCTGAGAACAACAATATGAAGTTTAGTAATCTGCACAATAGAGCTATATTGAATTCAAAGAACAGAGAAGACTGGGTCTTTATTATTCTACCAAGCAGTATTTTTTTAGTGACAGGAAACTAGGGAGTTTTATTCAGAATTCAGAGTTTTGGTTTTGATTCATATAAATTGAGATTATCTAATGCAAGCCTGCTTCTCCGGAGCTTAGTTACACAACAGAGTAAAATAACATATCACTGAATGTTATTGCTACGTTATCTTTGCAAACTCCTCCTCCTCGGTCAGCTGGTGTTTTTCTTCCCTATTTTCTATTCTAAGCTTCTGTGTGGTTGCTCTGTAGTGTTAAATAGTAATCTTCTGACAGCATTAGGCTTCAGAATCCACATTGAAGTAAACAATTCCTCTCCCCAGATGCAGACTCAAGACGGAAAGGAGAGGTGGAGCTCTTCTTTATGGGCATCAAGTGTGTGGCCTAAATCTTGTGGATGTCCTCCAATAGGAAACCAAATCAGAGAGTTCATCCCTTTGTCTACAGATGCCAGGAGATAAAAGGATATGTACACCAGTTTGCTTGTTTAATTTATCTGGAGAGAATATATTTGCACCTGCAACTAGGGCAGGATAGTATTCTTTGCAAGCACAGAAGATTCTTCTAGAATCTGTCCTTATATTGTCTTCCCCACAAGGCCTTCACATCTCCTTTCAGTCCTTGAGTCTTACAAATCATGCTTTGTAGTCAGGACATCAGCACCAATCTTGGCTTCCCTTTGACTCCACTCTGAAAAGATCAGGTTGAATGAGAACAACATCCTCTTAGCTCTCCAAATGAGTATGTATGTCTCAGTTACTAAAACAATACTGTCCTGACGAGGAAATGACAAACTCGCTCTCAGATATGAGCCAGTGAAGAGTCTCACTTGTGTTTTAGTCTGCACTGTTTCATTTGAATAAAATAATATGCAAATGATTTCTTAAAATAATATGCAAATGCTTTCTTATTTCCAAGAATATATACCTTTTACTTGGAATAGCAAGAAGCCAAACTGAGCCACAAACTATGAAATTGATGGAAAACAATCCATTCCATCCCCTGCAAAAGACACTGTATTGTCCTTTCTGTTAAACTGACATGATGAATGAATAATCTGCTTTTATTCCTTAGCAATGAGTTTGAAAGATAAATGGCAACATTTTGCTTTTGATTTTAATACTTTCTGTATTTCAATGTCTAAATTAAAATTCCTCTTGCTAGAGCTCAAGCTAAGAAGTGACTTTCTAAGGTTTTCAATTTACAAACTTTATAATCAGAATCCTGGCAGAAGGATGTGAGGGTTTTCTTCTGAAGGATGCATGATTTACAGTGCACAATCTGGCTCACAGAGGGAACAATGGGATCATTGCCATTTTCTCTAAAGCTGCAATTCTCTTTCTATTCATGTTGTAGTTCAGCTGAGGAATATTTAGACTATAGTGGTAAATGTTTGGGTGTTAAGACCCTCTTAGGAAAAAAATGCATAAGGAACATTTAGAGAACATTTAGAGAACTAAGGCTTAAAAAAATTATTTATATAACAATAAACCAAGAGGTCCTTGCCAAAATATAGACTAATTGTTCCAGACATGCGCATACAGTGAAAGAGTTTGTAGTCTGGAGGAGAGGTGTAAAGGGTTTTCAAGCTGTATCCAAGACACAGCAAGTAGGGAAAGGTTAATATGCTCTTAATAAACCCATAACTTCCTTCAGAGCTTAATCTATTAAATGCTCTCAGAATGGTACACAATCTGGCACTTCACAATTCTCTTTAGAGAGCTCCATACATTTCAGAAAGCACTACCTAATTTTCTACACAGCTTGCAAGCATTTCCTTATTTCATAAACACAAAGAAATACAACAATTTTTCCAAAAGGCTGGTAACAGAACTTTATACATGAATACTTTGACATGCAAAATTATCACTTATTGTGGATACTTAGGTTTGCAATCTTAATATAAAATTTAGTCGAACATATTTTTAGAAGTTAGATGTAGAACACACTGAGAGTTATTAAGAGAAGAGCAGAGTGTTCAAGGAACAAACAAGGGATCTCAGGAAGCTATTTTTCATACTGATATATCTTTTTGTCATTAGAAAATTAGATCTCTGATGTCTAACATCCTGAGAACTATAATTCTAGCAAATCATGTGGATCTAAGGTGCCATTACTGTTGCCATTACTGAAACTTGGTGGGTCAAATGCCATGACTGGAGTGTGGCTCTTGATGGCTGCAGGTTGTCTAGGACAGACGGGCAAGAAAGGATGGTCAGAGGTTCCCCTCTACATCAAGAGGGGGGTGTGTAATAGAGCAAGAAGAGCTCTTTGGAGAACAGCCATGAGCATTGAAAGCCTATGGGTAAAAATCGAGATACTGAGACAACAGTGGGAACCTCATGGCTGGTCTCTCCTACAGCGTGCCTCATCAAGGGAAGCCCACGGGTGAAGCCTTCTTGCTCCAGATACAGGAGGTATCACACAGGCTCTTGTCCTGCTGCGGGACAGTAACATAGACAGTGGGATCAAGTACACCCCAACAAATTTGCAGATGATGTCAAACTGAGTGTCATTGTTGACATGCCTACAGGGTGGGACTTTGTCCAGAGGGAGTCTAACAAGCTCAAGAAGTGGGCCCAGATGAACCTCACAAAGATTGACGAAGCCACATGCAATGACCCAGCAATGTGCATTTTCAGCCAAAAAAACCAGTCATATCCTGGGCTGCATCCAGAGCAGAGTGGCCAGCAGCATAAGGGAAGTGATTCTGCCCCTCTACTCTGCTCTTGTGAAACTCCACCTGCAGTGCTGCAGCCAGCTTAGTGGTGCTCAGCCCAGGAAAGGTGTGGACCTGCTGGAGTGGGGCCAGATAATGATCATAAAACCAATCACAGAACCACACAGCCACCTGCTCATCCCATTCTGGTGGGATGGGGAGACAATCAGAAGAATGCAAATGAGAAAACTCATGAGTTGAGCCAAAGACAGTTTAATATGAAAAGCAAAAGGCATACATACAAGCAAAGAAAAACAAGGAATTAATTCACTGTTTGCCATGGGCAGGCAGGTGTTCAGTCATCTCCAGAAAAGCAGTGCTCCACTGTGTGTAACAGTTACTTGGGAAGACAAACAACATCACTCTGACATTCCACCTCTTCCTTCTTCTTCTCCCCACTTTACATACTGAGCATGATGCCATTTGGTTTGGAATATCCCTTGGGGGAGTTGGAATCAGCTGTTCTGACTGTGTCCCCTCTCAACCCCTTGTGCACCCTAATCATCATCATTGGTGGAATGGGGTGAGGAGCAGAAAAGGCCTTGACTCCATAAGCCCTTCTCAGGTATGATGAAAACATCTCTATATTATCAACAGACTTTTCAGCATAAATCCAAAGCACAGCCCTTCAAGCCACTATGAAAAAAATAATTCCATCTCAGCCAAAACCAGCACAATGAGTTTTAAAAGTCATTTGCAACCCAAACTATTCTATGAATCTGTAAAAGAAATTTGATGACATTGGAAGCACTGAAGGTCATCATATATATGTAAGACAGCCCCTGCATAAAAGTATTGATGTTAACAGATGTTAACAGAAAAACTTCAAACTCATTGGCATCAACATCCCTAAGGTAATTGAAAACATAGTCAGAATTAGGCTTATTCCTGTTCCTTATTTAGTTAGCAACTAACTTAAAAGGCTGGCAAGCTACACCTCTTCTTCTCTGGGCAAAAATAAAGTGAACGCCCTCCCTAGGATCATGTTTACTTTTAGTGTCTTCCTTTATTCCAGACATTTATTTTAGCAAAATCAACATGTTGACCATGTCCTAGTGAAGCCTTGATAGTAAATGTGAACACTCTCTGCAACATTATCAGAACAGACAGATTTCTCAGACTCTCATCCTGTCATTGGACAAAAGCCCTCAGCTAGACAATGTAACTGCTTGATTTGTGGGAAAGGCAATGTTAAGAGCCGTAAATTGGCATTAAATGGAATCAGAATTGTTTGCTCCTTTTCATCTCATTGAACATACAGACTGTTTGGCTATGTTTATACTGCTGAGTTGATTCAAGACTTGAAGCTGAATAGCATGGACTGGCTTGTGTCCACACTCCACAGGGTCAGCTCCCTCTAAACTGGCTTCTCTCAGTGACAGCTGAAAGGCTCCAAAACAGAGTCAAGGGGAGCAGTAAGAATTAAGCAGTGTGACAGTAAGTGTGAATGCCTGAGCTCATTACCTGGTCCCTTTTGGTTTGGCAGTGTAGATATTCCCTAAAAAACAAAATATCCAGTTGCTGTGAAAACTCACAAACAAGCAACTGGAGCACCAGTGATAATGCATCCATCTGACCAACTCCCTGTCCTGCACAGGACCATTCCCAAGAATCCCACCATGTGCCTGAGAGCATTGTCCAAATGCTTCTTGAACTCTGTCAGGCTTGATGCTGTGGCTACTTTCCTGGGAGGCCTCTTTCAGTGAGTCTATAGGGGCACATGTCACAGCCTAGAAAGAAGGCTCCTCCTGGAGACTTTCAGGTATATTCATGTCTGGAGAGGCAAACCAGAGACCTGCTTCTCAAGATCATGTTCACAGCAACCAGGAATCACAAAAAATTCTGTTGGAAGTTGGGCTTATAAGGATCACGTGTACATTGGTATAGCCTAGGCAGCTGTTGGTTACCCTTCCTGCATGTATGTACAATACACAGCTGTGAGACAAAATTCATATGCATATACATGGACATACAGATAGATCTATGAAATAAAACTAGTGCTACTCCTGTTTGTATAAAACCAGATTGTAATATGACACTCTGTATAATAGTAAAATGCTGCTAAGAAATCTTCCCAACAATGGAGACATTGATTTGACTGTGGTCCTTTTAGACATTGCCCTGGGCTGCTGTTGGGAAGCTGCTTTGCAGGCTGCCAGATATGTCTTTTTGTTGTGTAACACCAAGGGTGGCTTAGGATGTGAGGCCATCTGAAATACTGGTTAGTCTGGGAGAAGCCAAACCTGACATGAGTCATACTCACACTGTATCTTCGTGCAGTGAGGGGGTGGGACACTGGCACACACTCTCTCTACTCTCTGCCTAGATCTTCCCAGCCCATAAACAACTAACCTTTCTCCAGAGTTAAGCTTGGGGGTGAACTAATGCTCAAGTAGCATGAACAATCAGGAGATAACAGGCACAGAAATCCACCAGATACCAACAAGATATTATAGACATATGTCGTGGTTTTGGACGACAGGTATCTGCTAGGGAAGACAAGTCTCCCTTGAAAATAGAGATTAGAAAAAAAACCCCCAAACTTCCCTCCCTCCGGATTAGTTCGATTTTGAAATTATTGGGCTTTCAGGCAGAGGTATGGGAATAAGGAATAACTGTTCTTTANGGTCGCAGCAGCTCCAAGCAAGGCAGCGAGCAGGCTGGTCCCAAGTTCTCAGGCAAAAACCCCAAGAGTGAGAGACCACCCCAAAAACCACAGGCCAGGTTTTCTCTGAGAAAACCCCCTCTTCCCTCCCCTCTGCCAAGTGAGCCACCATGTCCTCCCCTGTCTTTTTGTCCGCCTTGGCCCAGAGTCTTTGTTTTTTCTTAAGTACCCACACTAGTGCTCCTAGGAGACCAATGGTAAAAAATTCTACAGATAAGAAAGAAAGAGAAACCAACCCCCAACAACATACTTCGTGTTTACTAAATCTGAAATAACGTTTTTCCTTTGTGTTAAATCTTCTATCTAGAGTAACCCAAACTTTTTTAGTAAAGTTGGTTAGGTTGGATTGGAGAAATTATTAAGGTAATATTGAAAATTCTGCCTTGAACGTCTGAGTCTAAAGACTAGGAAGATGTAATACTAAAACTCCACCAACAGCAAATATTGAACATGGTACTGCAATATATTGATTTGCCTTGATATGCTCATAACATGATCTGATATTGAAAGTACAGCCCATTGTCCTTTACTGATGGCCAGATTATCTTTGTGGAGATTAAACCACGTCCTAGGCACACAGACATATGATCTGGCTGACTGATGGAAACTGTAATCTGCGTTCACTGGGCAGAATGTCTGAGCCTATGTATTTTATTTAACTCAAACTGCCTCTATAGCTACTTTGGAAATGAGAGATTAGAGGGAACATGTTGAGGCACTGACCTACTAATGGTCTGTACGCTTTAATTGGTGGCACAGTCCTGGGACTCTTCCCCCGTGCAACATTAATAAAGCCACCTGCTCTAGGTGAAAGGAGAGTTTAGCTGTGTGGTTGCTAGCTGTAGTGTGTCACTTGCTTTTGGAACCAGAGAATTTGGTCTGATCCATTTTATTTACTGACAAATACAGCCAAACTGATCCATGCAGAGCCAGCTTAGCTTCTGAACATCCAGTGTTGTCAGTTGCATTGGACACACCAGGAATTAGGATGCAGATACCTCAAATTTTCTCATTTTAGGTTTGGCAACACAATTTCTCATTTACTTTTGGAATTCCAACATGTAAGTTACTTGGATGAAGGAGAATTGGCTGCAAGTTTTGTCTACAGGAAGATGTTCAGTTTGGCCCAAGATATGCCACAGGTGCATATGCATTGGTGATCATCATTGTTTGCATGTTATATGTTCTTTTATAGCCAACTTGGATCATCTCAGCTCGAGATCTAGTTTTTTAAAAAACAGCACAATATGCCAAGGGAGAAAGTGAAGTCAGTAGACTTCTTCCAAGTCTGCCCCCAATGGCACGTGTGTCACCTAATTTCTACACAGTGCTTATGGCTGAGCACATTCGTAACCTCTCTTTCAAGTCATTACCAACAAATAAATATTTTTAGCAATGATTCATTTGGCCTATTTCAGATATATAGGAACAGGTGGATCATACCTTAAAATCACCTGCTTCTCACCAGTTGTGGTAAAGGAAGTACTTGGCAATAGTCTCATACATAATTTCTTCACATTTACAGGAGATATACATAGCTTCTAATTCTTCTGTCAATAATGGTGCCATACAATTATTTGTTACATTTTCTTCACCCTTTTCTGAATAAATCCATACACAGCAGTAATCTATCAAGGCATAGCTTTTGCTCATGTGCAGTCCCCACATGGTGGTCAGGCAGTGGAAGGGCAGGAGCACAAACCTCAGTGGGGTGTAGGTGACACGCGATAGCCCGGGGAAGGGGGGCAGCTTGGGGGCCCTCCTCAGCACACAGCACACACAGTGGCCATGGACCTGGTGGGACCTGGGCTCTGCTACAGCTACAGATTTACAGTGTGGTAAATCTCTGGCTTCTCAGCTGCCAAAGGAAACACGAGCAGCCACAGGAGTTACGTTCTTTATAGGAAATGAATTAGCAAAAAAGGGCCATCTGATACCCCACAGGCTAATGTGTGAGCACTTCTTATTAAGGACAAAAGAGATCTGAGGAATTGGCGCTGATGTCAAATTTAGTACTCTGGCTTTTTAAAATATATTAATAACTCCATCTTCTCTAACCCTTCAGAAATTTTCTTCTCCAGAAGAAACAAAAAACCCAAACCAGTAACTTTTAGGCTCACTTGGTTTAATATATCTTGCATTTTATAGTAGCAGAAAGATTTTAAATTGCTGTATTAATTATGGGCCAGATGTCATATTCAGGACCAAGCTAAATTTATAGGACTGTTCAGGGCTGCCTCAAAGCTGTGTGTTTGTTGTCAGCTCTCAGGAGAAGGGTAACATGGCTGATAGCTATGTATCACTGAACAAGAATTTTGACTGAGAAAATCAGTATGATTTTGAGAGTTATATTGTCTTTAAAGTGTTTTCTGCAAAATTTCTATAAAGAATTTACACTTTGGTGTTCAGGAACTGAACTAAGCATTGTCATTGGATTATTGGATTCACCTCAATTTGCTTCAATATGCTCTGTGCATTTAGTGTTCTTTTTGGGTGCCATTCAAATGGTTTTATGCTTGGTTAATAAATTATACCTGAGATTTAAAAATCTTTCCAAAAAATGTGGACACACAATTTCCACTAAAATGAGTGGGAACTTTGAACCCTGTACTATTATAATGTACAAATAATGATTCATCCCAGTATATTGAATACTTTATTTCACCTTCTCCCCTTTCAAAATAAAAAAAAAAAAACCACTTCTGATAAGAATTTAATTGTAACATTTTTAAAAATTTGGATTTTTATCAATAGCACAAAATCCAAATTAAAGTACTTTGCAGAGAATAGTGTCATTTTTCAGAATCATCTTGCTTCTACATTCAAAAGAAAAGTAGTCTCATCCTTTGTTTTCTATATTTCTAGCTCCATGCAGCAAGCCACAAAACTCAAGCTTTTCCTTGGCTTCCCATTTTGTAGAAGATCCCATATAAATGTGCAATGATATTTTTTTATCAACACATAATATTAGATATATAAAATTTAGTATATATACACTATAATACTTAATACATATTTTGATATAATAATATAAGAATATTGAAAAGTAGCTTTTATAACGTTCTCCTCCATGTGGTACACATCCCCAACATTTAAAAAACCTGTGAGTAACAGATTCTGATCTATCAGCATGTGAAATTAATAGGGACATCTGACTCCCCAAATAGCATCTGATCTATTTTATCTGACTGTTTTACAATATAATAATACTTGCACAAATTTGATATAGTGTCTCATAATAATCTCGTTCATCAAAACTTTAAATCAAGATATTATGTCTTGCATACAGTTTCATTTAGCAGTCTTTGGTATGACCAATAGGAAATTTAGAATATGTTTTGCTGGAGCTGCCTGTTTGTGCAAATCCTACTAGCTAACAAAGGTCTCTTGAAAAGATAAATGAAATAATTTTAGTATTTACTTATCCTGGAATAACTGAGCCCAGATGACAGGACCTCAGAAAACAGAGCTGTTAGGTGCCCTGCAGGAAGATGGTACTGACTTTCTTCATGCTGTGCTGGTGTTGGGTTGAAAGTACATTTTTCTTTTGTGTGGGGTCTCTGTTCCTCCATTAATAGCAGATTCAGAACAACTTAGAAATGGTCTCTACATTTTTTTTATACTGGATGAGGAATGGAAATGAGCCACCCTCAAAACAATTTCAGCACCATTTTCTGTATGATATTCAGGCAAAACTTGTCCTGATGATGTTCTCATCATTTGGGTTGCTATAATGCAAAACTATGGAGACTTACAAGCTGTCTGGAGAGGAACTTTACGCATGGCTATGCAGCCATAGGCATCCATAAGAATAAAATTAAATGGCCTTAAGCTGAAGGAGTGCAATGTTTAGATTAAACATCAGGAAAAATATTCTCTACTGTGATGGTGGTGAGGCACTTGCACAGGTTGTCCAGAGCAGTTGTGGACTCCCCATCCTTGGAAGTGTCAAATGCCACTTGGGATGGGGTTTGAGTAAACTGGTCTAGTGGAAGGTTTCCTGTCCATGGCAGGGAGTTTGGAGCTAGGTGTTCTTTAAGGCTCCTTCCAATCTGAACTATTTCATGATTCTTTGATTCTATTTGTACAGAATCTCTCAAATGACATGTACCCCACAGCATTCTTAAGGGAAAGAAGAGATGAGACTGAGTCTGCTACAGGTGCTGATAAAAAGTAAAACAAAACTAGGGGCAATATGCTCTCTCCTCTCATATGCACAAAGGACAGTTGCATTGGACCTATATATGGTTAATAAAGTAATACATTTAGACCACAACTGTGCTGGAGACAGTTCAGCAGATCTTGCTGTTCAGATTACCATGTGTACCCAAATGGCTTTTGGCAAGTTTTGCACCTTGCTGCAGGGTCTCCTAGGAATGGTAGTGCCATAGTTAGCTGAGTTTGAAACCCCTTTCCTTTTCCTCTTCTCCTTTACAGCCTGCCAAAGCTTGGATCCAGAGGCTTCTGGCACTGCAACCATTTTCCTTAGATATTGATATGGCAGTGGATTTAATGACACAAACAGAAAAAAAATTTAAAATAGGCCTAAACTGAGAAGAAAACATGGATATATTAGTGTTTTAACTGCAATCATAAATCCTGGAGCCAGTATTTATGTATCTGTGTAGCCACTGACATGCAGTGCCAGGTGCAGTTTCCTTGTTGGAAATGGTCCCTGTGTAGTGTTCATTGTTTTAATGCCATTTCCTCTCCTTTTCTGTTGTGTTCATGGCCAAAAAAGGATAAAACTTCTACCAGATCCCTGAAAACAGGAGAAGATGGGTGGGTACTGAGAGCATGCAGGGGGTGTCTCTTTTGCAAATATGTATATTCTACCCAATTATTTCTTCATTGAAGGTCACCTATGTAACAGTCCTTGAGGACAGCCTGCAAAACACTTGTTTTACTTCCAATGCTGTCCATGACAATGCCCCTGAGTCAGAGCCCTGAGGTGTCTCAGGTCCCAGCCCTGGGTGTTCATTAACATGTCTTGAGCTGTGAAGTACAGCTAAGCCATGAGGATGCAAATTTCCAGAGAAGGGGAGAATGGACAGATGGGTCTGTGACACCTTAAGTGGATCAATGTTTGACTCAGTAATCTTAAGGGTTTGGGGTTTTTTTTAACCTAAATGACCCTGTGATTTTAACATGAGCCTATCAGAGCAAGGAATAACCCCTAACAGGCGTTCAATGGCACTGAGATCAGATCATGTGGTTGGACCATTGCAAAAACAGGAGACGACTCAGGACACAAATACTCACTTATGAGTAGCAGGTAACCTCAACAGGGTTGGAGAAATCTTTTATATTCCTCTTCTCTGTCCTAATTCATCGACATAATGAGGCAGCACAACTGCCATAACTATTCATCTATCTATCTATCTTAGAGTGACTTGAAGCCAGGACTAATGATTTAGTTCTCCAAAGGGTAGTAGCTACTGGAAGATTCAGATGTGCATGTGGGAGAGAAAAAAATAGTTTAAACGTTTGAAGGGGAAAAAAAAAAGGAAGAAAAACATCACCTTTTTCTATAACTTAATACCAAACATTCAGTCAAAGGAAAAAAGGTATGGATTAAACAGAAGGCTGCTAAAGTTACTTAAAGCTTATCATTCACATATTGCCTAGAAAATGTCATTCATTCCTATCCTAATTATTCCATATTTGGCCTGTCTGACATTCAGTGACAAGGCATTAGCAAGACAGACAAGCTGCTATTGCTATTGTCTGAACTCTTTTGGAAAAAACTTGCAAAACATTGAAGGGCACAGAAGGAGTGAGCAACATGTTCCTATTTCCCCAGGCTTACCAGAGAGCAAAAGTACATGATAGGAAGCTAAGATAACCCGAATCAATTCCAAAATATGTTGGAAAAAAATAGGGTAAAAAAATTATGTGCAACTCTTCTGTAACACTGAGGCCAGGAGTTGATGAGAAGGTGTTGCATAATTTCTTTTAAACTCTACTGGGACTTCAGGCAGAGAAGACCAAATGGAAGGTCTAGCTACAGTTCTGACACAGGATTTAAGGATGACTGTTGCTATTCATTCGACATGCAAAGACTCAGCTGTTGTGCCTTTCCTGGGTCCTACTGTCACAGCACAAAGTGAACATACCAAAGGTGTGCTGAATATCTGCTGTCCTCCATGTCCTTCTACTGCAGAGCTTTTGTCTATTTACAGTTTGGCCAATCCAATCCATGTTCTTTGCAACAGGAGATGCTATTTAGCAGCAGTTTCCTGTGATGTGGAGTTCACTACCATCTGAAGGTTTGCCTAACACGTTTCTCCTGCCCTGTCTCCTCACCTACTCTTGCGTGTTTAATATGTGGAAACTCACTATCAAATTCGGGGTTGAGGGGCCTCTCAACTGACATGGCATCAGCTGTCTGGGAGAACACAGCTCATGAGAGTATTACTACAGCACTTGATATTTCACAGGACCTAGAATAACAGGCTAATAATGCTGTGTGCTTATTTATACCAGCAACAGCACAGTAGTCAGTGCAGGTGAAATTGGGAAGTCACATGCCTTGATAATGATAAGCTGTCCATGTTTCACATGAGTATGAGAAAGTAGTGATGACAGCTGTGTGGCACTTTGAAGCCAGAATACAGGTACACTTTGTACCTGTATTCCAGATACAATGCCCTTTAATCTTCTAAGAACCACACTGGATTTTGCTGTGCTCTGAATGACTACTTCATGTCTTGCTGTGACACTCCGAGACAGCTTCCTGTTGAGGTTCTCTGAGCAGAATTGGTTCGTAGGCTTCAGAGCTGTGTTGTGAACACATACAGACAGGCCAGTCTATTTTCTAGCACGGTGAGTGTGGAGAAGAACCTCTATTTTCTTTCTACTGGCTATCAGGCCAAATTGCCTGGCAGCATTACTGGAATATTAGTTAATGTGCTGTACAGCTTCTTCTGGATGCACAATGACTGCTCAGCTGTTGACAAAGAGCAGGTTCCCAGCACAGAGGCTCTGGGGCAGCTGAGGAAAGTAGCTCTCAAGATGTTATTGCTGCTTCACCTTCTGTTGGTTTTTCGGCACTGGAAGAATGTTCTTTTGGTGATTATGGATGATTTGCAAATACTAAGCTATTTTAGAGTCACTCAACCATGAACAAACATAAATATGTGAAAAGGCATTTTAAGCTATGTCTCCAGATATCTTTACATGTAATAAGCTGGAGTATGATGTTTCATCAAGTAATCATTCTGAGACTTATTAAGGCCAGAAACATAAGCCTGAGCTAAGTGCAGATTTAGACCACTCTGTTTGTGACTAGCTATTTTCCTGAGAACTTTCTGACCTAAGTGTGTGACAGAAGCTTTCTTTTTAAAATAACCTTATGAATGTTTGCTGGCATGGCAAAGCAAAAGAACAAGACACAATAGCCTCTTGGTATAAATCTCTCTTAATGAGATCAGGACTAGAAACCTCATTGTTCAACTCACATTCTGTCTGAACACAATCTGCTTCTCAAATTATAAATCAGGGGCAAGACACTGTACCATTGTGTAACCCTACACTCCAGCTCTGGAATGTTTCCTAGTCATAAGAGGATTGTCATCGTTTCATTTACAAGAGAACTATCAAACAGGCCTGGGACATATTTGGTCTACAACCCCCCTTGAAAGAAGATGAATACCCCCGCTTGCAGCAGGGTATTTTTGCAGCAACAACACAGAAGCATGCATTATAGTGTGCCCCATCCTGGAGTCTAAAAACAAAAGGAAAAAGCACTGTCAGAAGCAGTGCTCATTACTAAGAAAAATAATTTGTTTATTCATACCCTATATATCTGTACTCCTCTATAAAACAAACACACATATGTGTAACAAGATCATTGAGTTGGAAGGCTTAGCTCTGTCTGCAAAGGCACATTTTGTGCATGAAGCCTCTGCCATCCCAGGAGACCTCACAGCACATTCTGCTTCAGAAAGAAAGAATGATCCCCTCTGACAATCTCAGACAGACAGAAAGCAGGACTTAGTCACAGGGTGTGGATAGTACAGTCATTTGAAGAGCTCTGAAGGACATAATTGCTTTCACATTTTCATCCAGCTTTCTAACAATCCAAGAAAATGGGGAAAGACTCAGTAATTTATTACTGGCTTAGGAGCTGTCTAGGAAATCCCAAGTTAACTCATCAGCTCCATCAAATGTAGGTTGTTAAACACTTTAACTCAATGCACAACCTGCCAGCCAAGTCACCTCTTGTCTTTGGTAGGACTCACTCTACAGGAAGGGAAAGAGGTTCAGCCTTAGCACCCTGTGTTCTGTCTCCCTAATTCTGCCTGCTTTTAAGAATGATATTATGAGAGGTCTGTGTAAATATCATCCTGCCCCCATATCCCCACATAGCTCTGTTCTCCAAAGGGAGACAGTGGGCATGGGCTGACTGGGCAACACAGAAACCAGGGCTACAATGTGAATAACACCAGCCCTCCGACCAAAAGACCTCTGGAGGCCATGTTCCCCAGTGCCAAACCCTTTGCCTACAGCTGGGAACAGAGTTCAGACCTCTTGAACAGATTGTGTAAGTTATGCTTTTTATTAGATGGCCACACTGCGAAATCAGAAAGGGAAATCATTTTCACATGCAAGAAATTACCAAATATTTAAGTGGACCTGAAACAAAACATTTCACATAGTTTCGGAATAATCTTATTAAGCTAGTCTCAACACCTTATCTTGAAGTGAAAAGTAAAACTTTTAAATATAAACATAAATATTTTTACTTTAGTGGGTTTTTTCTTCAATAAAAGCTCTGAATACAAATTATTTCAGCATAATTTCCTTTTTTAGAAATATATGTTTTCACTTTTTCAGTTTGTTTAATGGCACAACACTTCAATGATCATTCAATAACAGACAGTGGTCCATTCTACTGGCATTTTTACCTAACTGCAAGATGGCACAACCTTTAAGAGATTCAGCATCATTTAGAGTCTTATCACAGCATGAGTAAGAAGATCAAATAAAAACATTGCTGAAAATTGAACAAAGAGCATAGGAAAGTGATTCCTTTCCTTTCCTTTCCTTTCCTTTTTTCTTTCTCCTTTCCATTTTCTTTCCTTCTTTTTTTCTTTTTTGTTTTTGTTTTTCTGCAAGGGCACAAACTAGTGGATACAGACTAAATAAAAATCTTAAACAATTGTTTCCTTCTCAAAAAAAGAACAAAAATTAATATATACAATAATAGAAACTTTATATGTAGATTCGTGTCACTCACAGACACTTTGGTCACCCTGGATCACTGCCACCATTGTTGCTGGTTTGGGATTTATATTCAATATTGAAGGAATCATGTGGCTATGATTTGAAATACAATTCCAAAAATATTGTGGAATCAACTCTAGTTATAGGTGGTCATATTCAGTTTGGGTGAATTCTCTCTTATAAAAGCAATGCTAATAAGGAAGGAATAATGATGAGACAGATAATTATGAGGGTTATGATGACAATGAAAAAAGGATATGACACCTCCTGTCTACTTGATGGAGCATATGTGCTTTAGTGTATTTGGTGAGAAGTAAGCCTGGTCATTCCCACCCACCACCAGCCATGTTTCCAGATGGCACTCTGCCTGTGTGTTTCTGGTTTCTTTTGAACTGTGCACTATCATTCCTGTTGTTTCTGCAGAATCTGACAGTATCAATCAGGTTCTCCTCCCAGCAGGGGCTTTACCAAAGATGCTGCCATGCAACTCAAAACTTTTATGCCTATATACTGGCCTAACACAGGCAAGTGCATATTTTTAGGTAGCCCTTTGGTCTCATGTGTTTTGATGCACCCTGCCAGCAGCCTGTGGTTGTATAGCACAATAGTGTTCACTGCTGCAATTTTATATACACATTAGCTGCACCCAAACACTGTCGTAAGGGTTTACTTGTGCATGTTTTGGCTGTAAAACAGTGTTGAAAATGCTTGAAACATCATTTACAGGTGTCAGTACTGGTTCTGCAAAGGCCTTCCCCCTTCACAGCATTGCTGCTCTTTTAGCCTGTAAATCTGGTAGCTAAAGAAAATACATTTTTGCCATGAAAGCAAATTGACCAGCAGCAGTGCTGGAGGAAGAGGGTCTCTGACTTCTTCCAGTTCCCCTCTTCCTACCCATTACCGCTGCAGCTCTTGCCAGTGCCAAGACCTTATCAGAGAGCATAGGCAAGGACCCTGCTGTCTAATGACCCTGGCTGGAAGAAAGTTCCAGAAGAGAAAGGTGAACCAGAGTCTTCTTCAGAACTCCCAGACCACTGTGGCAGCTCCAGCTGCAGCCCAGCCAGTCCCTGTCTCGCTGCCTATCAGAACTGAGGACTTGTCATAGTCCCCACGTGTCTGTAGCTGCACCTATCTCTCACATCCACAGCACTGTCATGCCTGACACTTCTGCCTCCAATGGCAGGCCTCAGGTACATTGGCTCCTGCCATCCTATAGCCTAGCTTCAGGTGATGGAGTAGATGGTGGCTACTGGGTTGTGGTGCCCTGCCAGATATAGAAATAGATAATTTTCTTCCTGACAGCACTGGAGGCTGATACACAGGTGATGGAAGAAAAGGTGGACCTTAGTAGGGGGCAGGGATGCTTTCACACCCTGTAAAGCTCTGATGGGGCAAAAGGTTGCGTTAACATGAGGCCGTTTCTCCTAACCCTGGCCTTCTCCTGGCCACGTCTGCGCTCGGGAGGCTGCTTCTGAGTGACACCCTCATGAGGTTCTGCTCTGGCTTTTCACAAGTGCTCAGAATCCAGCTGCTGACCCTGGGCCTGCTCTCATAATGCACATTCCTGATGCCCAAAGGTCACCCTGTTTAGACAGTTAAACAAAAATTATACTTCACTATTGTCATAAGAACCAAAGTGACCTCAGAAACAAGGTTATTGAGTAGAAGCCTGTAACTCTAAATCAAAAAAATAATTTGCAATTATTTTCCTGGAAATGTAAATGCAGGCACCTGTTTTTGAAAGAATGTCTTCATAAAATTGAGGGAAGTTGACTCATGGGCTTTACTTTTGCCACCTAAACTGATTAACAGGAGTAGAAACCTGGTTAAGCTGCTGCTCTGGCTTGCTGACTAGCCACTACCATGGCCTCTGGTACTTGGATTATTTGCTTTCCCCTCTCTTAATCTCTGTGGGGAAACCTTTCCCCGCTATTTAAATATGAAATCCTCACCGTACTGGAATGTCACAGGGGACTGCTGACAAACAGAGATATAAGGGCTCAGTATTTCAGGCAAACAGATTTTGAGTTCCAACTCAAAATGCTCCTTGTTAGTTTGTTTCATGCCTTTTGCTGGGAATTCTGTTTATTTGAGCACCAAAGACCAAGTAAGTATTGACACACACCAAAATCCTTTAGGCATGTGGACTTCAGCTGTAGTTTCCCTTTTCCAGCAGAACTGTCAGAACAGATGGCAACAATGGTCATAAGAAACCAAGTTTCTGCAATTTTGATGTTTAAATACAGCTTATCTTAACAGGTTCCAGATTGAAGTCAGCCCCTTTAAGCCATATTTTTCCTCCAAAGATGTTGTAATGCCTAGCCAGAGGAGAAAGGTTATTTATTATTTATTATTCATTATTCCATTCTTCAAAATATTTTCTTAAAAAATATCAATCTGTCCCTAAACCTTATTTATAAAATTTAAGCTGCTATTTGCTATAGGTAGTTCACCTTAGTCTTGGCTGACACAATGCACCAGCAGATAGCTCTAAACTCTGACAAACTGTCCATTGCTATGACGGACACATGTTTTCCCCTTTTTCTTACAGGCTGGTCCCTTCCTAAGCAATGGCAGAACTTTTAAAAGACCATGATATGATGATCTTGGTATGATGTGGAACAAGGAAGTATTTAAAATACTTTTGCCAAATGATCGTTTAAGAGCTTCTTTTGGGAAGATGCATTCCGTTCATAGAATACCAGAACCTCTTAATGGGGGGCTGTATTCCTGCAGTTTCACTGTTAGGGCACTGACTCCACTTCTGAAATAAGGCCGCTCCTAAGCTTCCATGTACTTTGTTTCAAAGACTAGCAGTAACACTCTGTGGGGATGAGGCACAGTGAGAGTGTATCAGAGTGCTTAACCACCCCAGACAAACCCTACAGTTGTTACTGTGGAGGTATGAACAGAAAATCAGGCATCTAATACGGAGTTATAAATCAAGGAATTTTTTATATTGCTTTTATTGCTTCCTGCAGCTAATTACAGTCTAAATTTGTTGACTGATTCTTCTCATTTAAAAAAAAGAGAAGTGGATGTGGCACCTGGGTACTTAGTTTAGTGGTAAACATGGTGGTGTGATTTTATGATTCTGTGAATGCTTATCTACTTCTAATCAAAACAGCAGAAGAAGCAAAAAAGTCACCATTTCTTAGCAATTAACTAACTTCACAGATTTAGGTATCATGCTGGTTAACAAAAGGCCTCTAATCCAGAACAGACATAACAATTCAGACAGATTTTTTTAAAAATTGATTTTACAATAAAGTGCAGAATAAAATACACCTAGTTATCCTGAAAATGCTTACCAGTCAATTTACATTAATTATTTGAGTTTCTGCTTTCTCCTTAATTTTGCTGCTAATATTGTAGTGTCAAACAGTATACACACTCCTTACAGAGTACATAAAGCCACAAGATCCTGTGGCAGATAATGTTAGTGTCTCCTGCCAGCCAGTGGTACTCTGGTACTGCTGTGTGGCTATTGCAGGGCTTACCTAATGGGAGGACATGCACTGCTGAGTAGTCTATAATAAAACGGAAAATAATGAGATATGCCTGTATATAAATAGAAATGTCATTATGTATAACATTAAAGAAACATCATTTGATGGTATCATGTGATCTGTTTTCCATTCCATAAAAAACTGCCTACCTTCATCTGGATTTAGAGGTTGGTATTACAGAGTACAAGGTCCTTCACAGAAATTACTGAGTAAATATCGATATTTTATTTGGGTGCTCTGAGAAAAGGAGAGCTGAAACAAGTTGTTCTCCTAGTGAAGTAAAAATTCAAACCCCCATTGTTTCTCCTAGAAGATCTGAAGAAATCTTATTCATCTGTACTTTTTCTGCAGTTGGCTACTTGTATGACAATTCATTCTTATCAAGAAGAATTCCAGTGGCTGAGATTGAATGTATATCTATACCTGGACACCTGTTTCAGTGTGTAAGTATATACTTGTAGTGAAAGCAGGGTCTTAAATGTCTATCAGAGAACTTACAGATCCAGAGACTGGATAGCCTGAGCAATATCTAGTGTTTACATCTTACTAATGAAATAAAAATCTTGTAGATGAATTAGTGGGAGGAAGTTTTATCACAGACCAGTCAGCCAAGAAAGAATTCTGTCTTTCTGACAAAATTTTCTTCCCTGTGTTTTTGTTGTTGTTGTTGTTTTTTGGGGGGTTTTTTGTTGTTTTGTGGTTTTTTTTGTTTTGTTTTGTTTTGTTTTTTATAGGACAAACCACGAAGGAGACCAGAGAAAAAATTCAAAAATGCATTATTAAAACACACTTAGATTCAATAAAGGAAACTGTGCGGAAAAAAGCAAAATTTATAAGTTGTTTAGTCATAAACAACTAAATTTATAAGATAGGAGGCAGAAGACAGGAAGCTGAGGTTCCAAGTCACATCTATTACTGAGATTCACAACAAGAAAGGCATTGATGCACTGTGGTCTCTTCCCAGTCCCACTTCCAAACCAGGCAATAATTTTGAATTTAGGAGCTGGGATGCTTCCTGGGGTGTTTTAGTCTCAAAATCAGAAAGTTGCAAAAGTCTTATGAATATTTTCTTGAAGATTTTTGGTAACAGCTTATCTAGTAAAGTATATGCAGCATGCAAAGCAGATCATATTGAGTGTGATCACACAGCATGTACAGGGCCACCAGGGTATCAGCCAGTGTATGTTTAGGAAAGGCAGGTCCTCTTTGACTGACCTGATCTCCTTCTACGAGCAGGTGACCCTCTTTAGTGGATGCAGGGAAGGCTGTGCATATTCTTTATCTTGACTTCAGTAAAGTCTTTGGCACAGTTTCCCACAGCACTCTCCTGGAAATCTGTCTGTTTATGGTGTGAATGGATGCACTCCTCACAGAGTAAAAAACCATCTAGATGGCTCATCCCAGAAAGTGGTGGTGCCTGTAGTTACACCCAGTTGACACCCAGTCATAAGCGGGGTTCCCAACAGTTCAGTATTGAGGCCAGTTCCTTATTGCTGATCTGGATGAGGGGATGAATACACCATCAGTCACTTTTTAGCTGACACCAAGCTGGGTGGGAGTGTTAATCTGCTGGTGGTTCTGCAGGGCAATCTGGCCAAGCTGGATCGATGATAAGAGTTGGTCAAGGCCAACTGTGTGACGTTCAACAAGGCCAAGTGCTGGATCCTGCCTCTGGCTCACAATAACCCCAGGCAGTGCCACAGGCTGGGGGCAGCGATTGGGAAGCTGCCCAGTGGAAAAGGACCTGGGGATGCTGGCACACGGCAGCTGAACATGATCCAGCATGTGCCCAGGTGGCCAAGAAGGCCGATGACATCCTGGCCTGGGTCAGTAATGGTGTGGCCAGCAGGACCAGGGCAGTGACCGTCCCCCTGTGCTGGCCACTGCTGAGGCCACAGCTCCAATCCTGTGGTCAGTTCTGGGCCCCTCCCTGCAAGAAGGACATTGAGGGCCTGGAGCGTGTCCAGAGAAGGGCAGCAGAGCTGGGGAAGGGGCCAGTACATTAATTCTATGGAGAGCAGCTGAGAGAGCTGGGGATGCTTTGTCCAGAGAATAGCAGGCTCAGGGGAGACTACTGCTCTCTACAACTTCCTGAAAGGAGGGTGTAGCCAGGTGGGAGTTGGTTCTTCTCCCAGGGAGTAAGTGACAAGAGAAGAGGAAACAGCCTCCATTTGTGTCAGGGGAGGTTGAGATTGGATATTAGGATGATTTTCATCATTGAAACGTGCTCCACAGGGTAGTGGTGGTGTCCACATCCTTGGAGGTATTTAAAAGACATGTAGATGTGGCACTTAAAAGATATGGGCTAGGCATGGACTGGGCAGTGCTGGGTTAATGGTCGGACTTGATGATCTGAGAGAACTTTTTCAGCCAAAATGACTGCATGATTCTATATTTCTAGGTCTATGGTCATACCTATAATTTTTCTTCAGTGTGAGTTTATATTATAAGAGAAGACTGATGATATAGAATTATAATGCTAACTCCTGGATCATACACTGAACTTTTGAGAAGTAAATTTTGTACTTCTGACACACTTATGTCTATTTATTTATTTATTTAAATTCCAGATATAATATTTTGTTTCCAGATGGCAAATCTAGAATATATGAAACAAAACTGAAGAAAAGTAATACCTATCACTTGTAGAAAATGATATATCTTCAGGTCAAAGTAGGAATTCATTGTATTACCAATTATTTTATGTACTGCCATGCATAATTACCCCTTTTCTCTCTATGTTGTTAAGATATACAAATTATTTATGAGTTATATATACTTCAAATAGACCCTGCTAAATTACTGTTCCTTAAAAGTTCTTGGAATTTCCTGGACTTAGCAAGTGTCTTCCGATACCAAAATGAAAATGAAGCCAGATGATGAGGCAGTCTGATAAAAACTGTTAAAGCCTGTTTACAGTAATATAAAGTTCATGTTTGTTGGGGCTTTTTTAACATAAACAGAAAATAGGGCAAGCCAGCTTAACAGATTGATATCAGTATTTTCAAATATATTTTTACAATAAAATAAACCATAAGGTTAGTTTGTAGAAATTAAAGCTAAACATATTTAAATTAAATACTTACTAAGGGTTGTTTATATGCAAAACATATGAAGCAAATGAGTTTCTGGTAATCGCTTCTTGCACATCTGAAAAAAGCATGAAATTATATAATGAATATTATATAAACAAAATACTTCAATAAAAATAAGATTTACAGTCAAATATTAAACTCAAAACTTTCTGAAGATTGTGAAAATGTGATTTAATAGTACTGGTTTTATTTTCCCTACCAACAGCTGCTAAAGTATAGGCCATATCTCTATTTTTAAAATTTGCATCATAATAGTATATGAACAAAAAAATTTAGTGTCAATAAACACATCTAAGAGAAAAAAATGCCATCTACTCTCTGGCAGCAAATATTCTGCATGTAGATTGGCTAGTAATTGACTGTTATTCATTACAAAGACCGATATAAAGCTACACAGTTTTAAAATTTGATAACATGTGAAAACAAAGCCAGAAGAAGGGGTGCAAAAAACTAACAGTTTAGAAAAGCAATGTACTTTTATGACATGTATATACCTACAACACCTTCTTATTTACAAGTACTTCTACGTAAGTCTATCTGTAAAATTTCCAAGCTTCCTATTACCAATTTTAATACCCAAATAATTAGGCAAGCTAATTAAATTTCTGAGATGCATACATACGTGTATGCTAACTAACTTTCACAGTGACTTCATTGGCAATCTGTTAACTTCTATGATTCTTTCACTGTTTCTTCCATATAGCTATGTACTTTTCTTATAGTTTTCCTTTTCACACTTTGAAAACTTCAGCATTCTTGCTCCCAGTTCTTTTGCTGAATTTACCTTTCCCTTCTTTGTAATTTCTCTGTTACTTATACAGAAACTTAATTTTATATGCTTATATTTCTTTTTTCATATCTACTTTCTTAACCTGAGCACACCATACTGAAACACTTCTCTGGTAAAAAACGGACTTTTAAATTTCCATTTGCCTATCATAAAATGAAATTCCAACGTTCCAATTCTACGTTTGATAGAGTAAGAATTGTAAGATACAGCTGCAGAAAGTTTATAAACAATTGCAAAGATCTTTTATTCTGCTGTTGCAGTTTATAGGAAACTGAAGCCTTTTTCCTCAAAGTCAGACTATTAATCATATAATGTAGAAACATGGGTAGTGTGCAGAAGTTTAATAAGCCCTTTGTCTTATTAAGGGCTTGGTTTGGTGCCAGTCAATAAGGGGGTAAACTTGGGCAATCTGATCATTAAATGGTGCAGTCCAGAAGGAACAGTGGAATAGTAAAGTGAAATAATGGACTTTAGGAAAGCACACTCTAATAAACTCATATAATCGATATGTAAAATTTTACATGAAAAAGTTCAAGGAAAATGTAAAATTCAGGAGAGTTGGCAATTCCTTGTAGAGCACAAATGGCAAGAAGTTATTCCAATCATATAAAAAGCCAAGCAGATCAGTGAAGAGACAAAGTCATAAGATCCCCCCTGAGTTCAAGTACAGGATGGAGCACACACAATATCAAAACTATGCCAAACTAATGTGAATTCTTTATGGAAGATGTGCATGACCACATCAGCCAAAGCAAATACTAAAGCAGCAAGAGGCTCAAGAAGTAAGTTTGTTCTTCAAGTGTAATAGTTATCATACCATGACTAATGAAAGAGTTAGCTAAACACTAGGAAAAAATTATCAAGAACAAGTACAGACATTTTCCCCACATCCTTCAGCCAAATGGAAGCTGTGATTGGGGAGTTCATGTAAAGAGCACCATATAAAGCAAGTAAGAAACCCACCTGGGATAAAGGAAGAACAAGTTAGAAAACACTTAGGTAAGCCTGACATTTTAAAAATGATTGCACAAGTAATATTCACTTAAACATTTAGATTTATCTGCAGCAATGTCAGAACTCGTTATTTCCAGCCTTTCAGAATTCATGGAAAAGAGGAACATTCTAAAATATTAAAAGAAAGAAAATGAAAAGCCATTCATTATAAAAGGTTACATTTGCAAAACTATATGACATTAAGGGCAATAATTTGCAAAAAGAATTGCAAAAATATTAGACAGATAAGCTTAGGAACAGATTTCCAAGGGAGGCTGATGCACCTGATGTACCTGGTGAACCTTGAAGGAACAATTTTGACAAATATCGCTTACAAACAACATCTACAGTTAGGCTGCGTCAGTTTTTGAAGGTGTCCTCCCATCATATTTAGAGTTGTTTTTTACTAAAACAAAGTCACCATTATTTTAAATTAATTTCATTGACTGAAAGGAGGGTTTCCTGATTTTGATACACTGTTTGCTACATTTAGTAAATAATAATAATAACAAAACAAAAAATAATAGAAAATATTTGGATTACAAGAGTCCTGTTTTAATTTTAAAAACTATGGCAACAAAATAGAAAGTAATGTAATTAATTAGTGTAGCATTCTATTTATTATCCAACTTACTTTGTAGCTTTTGATTCAGACAACCCAAAGACTGGAAAATCTTCTGTTCTTCTATGGAAAGAGCACTCCTGCCTGGACATGGAGCCCTTTTAAGCAGTGAGGGCTGGCTGGCTGGCTTCACATGGTCCATGGCTGCCAGGATTTCACCCTCTGTAATTGGTGTACTTGCTAGTTTTTCTGCCATTAGAAACTGAGCAGTGCTTTCTGAAACTGAAGAGATTACAGGTGGAACTTCAATGAGAAGGGCTCATTTGAACAAACATTTAAATAAACTGCTCGCTTTCATGACTGTGGGTCTGTGAAGCACACAAAATTGACGTTAAAAGAAGAAAAAGGTGACAAAAATCAAGAAACATTATATGGTAGAAAATGAAATAATTAAGAATACTAATGCATCTTACACATGGCACCAGAGCAAGTCCTTATGAGTTTGAAAATATGTAACGATAGCAAGCAATACCTGTCCACATCATACAGTTATGACACATACAGTTAAAACCAAACAGGAATTGAATGAAAATTAAATATATGTTGTAGTGCATTTATAAAACCATTAATATAATGCCATATGATGCTATATCTTGCATTCCAGGAAAAAATTGCTGTAGAGAATTACTCTTTCTTACTTGAAATCAGTGATGCCAAAAGACACAAGTCATGTTACACAATATTCTGTCATTCCACGTTATGTATAACAAAGAACTGAAGTGAGTTGTGTTACTATACCTTCCTCAGATTTAGAGATGTTTTTCATCTTTTGTACTGGATCAAATGCAGATTGAATGGGACTCAGCTGGACAGCACATAATGAATTCTATAAATCAAAAATATTGTAAGAGTATTTTAAGTATAATTTAAGGTAACTAACTATACCAGCTTCTGAACATGTTTTGTTTATTATTTAATACTACCAAATGTTTTTAAGGGAAAAAAATATTACTGTACACTAATATAGAGATATATTCTAGTTGGTTTTATTCTTTTCATTAGCAGTGTCAGCAAGCTAAGCACATTGATTCAAAATCATGTGGCAACAAACAAATCTTTGATATTACTGAAACTCTCTCCATTTTAAAGGTAAATAATGTTTTTATACTTTATAGTATTTTTTATTAACCTGTGCATGATGAGCAGGCTTCCATATCTTTGAGACAACACTTTGTCTTCTGCATTCTGAAGAAGCTCGGTGTTTATTTTCATAGTTGTCAAAAACCTGATTTTGTCTGGTAACAGGAACACCACCTTAAATGACATGCAGACAAAAGTAAACAAAAAATGTATAAACAACATGATAAATATAGTAGTGGCAAAACTAATAATGGTGACCAAATGTCTCTGTCCACATTTAGATATTTATATCTGATCTCCTTAAATTGTCTTGGATGTGGACATAAGCAGCTTACATGAAGCCCCATGTTAAGTCTCAGATAATAAAGATGGGCTGTACAGAGATACAAGGTGGTCTTACCAAGTCAAAAGGAGAATGAAAGGTGAGCTGTGATATAAAAAATATCTAATAAGTAATATCTTAGAAAATAAAGTGCATTTAGAGAATAATCTTAAAGCCTGTCCAACACAATAAATCATTGTTGATAAATTGTTGTATCTATATGTTAATTGATTAGAATTTCGTTAAGATTACATAATGGTGAGCAGAAAACATGTAGTAGCTCACAAAGTTTATTTGATTCACAAAATCACAGAATGGTAGAGGTGGGAAGGGACCTTCTGAGGCCATCTGATCCAACGCCCCCAGTGAAATTGGACCACATAGAGGTCATAGCCCAGGACCATTCCCAGATGGCTTTTGAATGAATCCAAGGATGGAGACTCAAGAGTGTCTCTGGGCAATTTATGCCAGTGCTCACTCTCTCTCACAATAAAAAGTTTCCTGATGCTTAGAGGGAAATCCCCTTTCAGTTCGTACCCACTGCTCAGGTACTTTCCGCAGGCACCACTGAAGAGAGCCTGGCCCCATCCTCTTTGTGGCTTCCTTCCAGGTACTTTTGGACATTGGTAAGACTCCCCAATGCCTTCTCCTCTCCAGGCTGAATACTCCAAGCTCTCTCAGCCTTTCCTCATAGAAGTGCTCCAGTCCTTTTACCATCTGTGGCTCTTCACTAGACTCATTCCAGCATGTCCATGTCTCTTTTGTACTGAAGAGCTCAGAACTGAATGTAGTATTCCAGATGTGGCCTCACAGGTGTTGTGAGGTTTAAAAGTCATGGATTTAAATCTTATTTCTATATCTTAGCATTTTTTAGTTAATCTTGTTAATTCATACATCTTTGTGCTTATTTTTAAAAAGCAGTAATGCTGTGTAGCATTTTCTCTCAGCCAGAGAGGTCTAATCTAGACACTGTACCTCAAATTTATCTCAGTTTTGTCTGGTGTAGCAATACATTTTCAAAATTGAAGCGTCAAGTTCCAAAACTAAAATTATGTTCTTTCATGCATACAAACTGGAGATGCAAATTTGTATTTTCATGTGCAACTCAGGAATCTACATATCACAGAGATACTATATTCTTATTTGTAAACACAGTTACTAGATTTATAAATGAAATTACTTGATTTAAACTTGGGAAGACAAATTACCTATTTATTTACACAATATTTACATGTGCAGTTTAATGTACAGTTCATATTTTGACCAAGAGTTGTATTACTGATTCTAACATAGTTTTGTTTCTTTTCCAGTTATTACAGGGACATTAAAACAGAATTCTTATCACTAATAGAAAAATAAAAGAACTGATCCTAGAAACATATTTGAAACTAGTCATCTGGCTGCTGCCATCAATAGTAATTTGGGACACATTAGCTTTGAAACATTGCTTTTCAGTTATATGCAAATTATTTTAACACGATATATGGTGCTGAACAGCACTTGAAAAGGAAGGGAAATGTGATCATGTCATATTGAATATGAGAGAAAAAGAGAAAGAGAAAGGAAAAAGAAAAAGAAAAAGAAAAAGAAAAAGAAAAAGAAAAAGAAAAAGAAAAAGAAAAAGAAAAAGAAAAAGAAAAAGAAAAAGAAAAAGAAAAAGAAAAAGAAAAAGAAAAAGAAAAAGAAAAAGAAAAAGAAAAAAGAAAAAGAAAAAGAAAAAGCCTCCTTATCATATTAGTAATCACATAATGATTTTCTGAAAAAGTAGAATTCAAAGTTTCTCGATGTGTATGCATCAATACTTAATTTAATTAATTTGCAAGACAAGATCAATGCCAAGGAGAAGCTTCCTTTGAGATGTATAGGACAAAGTAATAATAACCAATAGTATCTTTAAGGGAATTAGATACTGTGCACTCTACTGCTATTTAACTGTAAGTATGTTGATCAGCCCCATATTTGTCACAGGCTAAAGGTTAAATACATTTTTAAATCCTTTACTGACTGAACAAGAAAGGTTAATTATATCCAGCTATAAGAATATGCTACAATATGTGTCAGGCAGAAAATATACAATTTGAAGGCTGAAAGCCAAACTAAGATCCTCAAGGACAACAATGGCATTCATCTGGTTCTCAGTTTCTGTATATTTGGCAAGTCATTGCAACAGATCATATTATCTACAGTGTTGTCACAGACCTCATGGAACTCTGCAGATATTTTACTACACAGCAGTGCAATATTCAGTCTCACTGCAAGCACTTTGCACAAGACTGGTATCCATGTGCATTTGCAGGCAATTGAATAAATAACAGCAAGTCAGAGAGAGTTATCTAGAGTATTTAAAATAAAGAAGACTTTCAAAATACAAAATATAAGCAGATACTGAGTGAGGGAAACCCACATAAATTTTAAAGGGCAGTTACTCAGCCCTTCTCTTTTAAAAAAGCTGGAGGTATGTGATGCTGGGGACATAGCATTTCAAGTTGCAGTGCAGACATTGCTAGTAGTGCACAACTTGGACCCAGGATATTTCCTGATTCATTGATCTCATGTGCAGATAAGGACATCAAGATTCAAAAATGTCTGCTGAAGGCAAGGCACGGTAATGCGAGTCTTCATTCATTTCCAATGTAAAATCAAATAGGTTGAGTCACACAGATCTTAAACTCATCTCTTTGACTTTGAACTGGAACAGACAAGCAGATAATATTTTCTCCTCCCGCCCCTGCTTTAGGTCAAGAATATTCACCTGCCTGCATCTGCTCTTACACAATTTGTTCTGAATAACTCCATAGTTAAAACTGTTTATTACTGTAGATAAAACTAAAAATGTGGGGGGTTCAAAGTTATGAGCATTCATTATTCTGTAAGAAAGTATATTTGATTTGCATGGCTATTCCTTGGGGTGATCCCAGTACGTGAAGCAGTTTGGAGTATGACTTGTACCCGAAACAGCGACTACAGCTTCAGGAGCTCCAGCTGTAGCTCTCAGGAGCTCCAACTGCAGCCCTCAGCAGAAAGCAAACCAGCATACTACATAGAAATTACAAGTACAAGGATCATCAGTGTCCAAGGCACAGAATATAGCTAGGCTGCACAATACAAACAAGACAAATCAAAAAGCATGACATGTAAATTGAAATGTAAACCCCAGGAGATTAAAGATTATTCTCCCAAAAATTTCTCATCCATCTTTCCTGTATCTTACTAACCAATCTGTGCCTCGTATTGTTCCCAATGTTAATTTTTAATGAAATGGAGAATTGTTACTCCATTTTAGAATTTAATTTTAAAGAATTTCTTAAAATTCTGTATAAATCAGATATACCCTGTGGCAGAGCAAAGTTTGCCTAGCAAAAGCTCTTTAATTTTAACTTAATTTTTGCTAAGCTTTTAATAGTATTATTTGGATTAAGTCTCAGTAATTGTAGGCATTTACAGTGTCAGCATTTTAAAAACACAGTACAACTAAACATCTTTCACTCTTGTGTGGCAATGACTGTTGGACAACAAGCTATCACTCTCAGTTACCTTGTAAAACTCGCTGTTGTAAACTCAGTCACTTCCTCCTATATAATTATTTAGACCACCTGTCACATCTGCTCATTAGTCATGAATATGAGCAGGGAAAATGTTGCCTTTTCATTTAATATTGCAGAGAGCTATTAGAAATAAAGATTGATGTTTGAGAGGCCTCTGGGCACCACTAGACTAGAAATGAGAATGACAAATGGTGAAAGCTTGTTAAAATCGGCTGTGTTGTGTGAATGGGTGAAAGGTTGGATATTTTAACTGAAAACAAATCTGTGATGCACTTGAAGAGCTTTGTCTGAATGCTCCCCCACCCCAGACCCAGAAACATTACTCTTACCAGTAGAAGAGCCTTTAGGAGCTCTGGTAGAACACGCTCCCTGCCAGAAGGTGCTTGTTTTTCCAGCTGCTGGGATATGATGGAGATGTAATCCATTTTCTGTGTTAACAGGTCTTCTCTCAGAGCAAATTACTGAATGATCTTGACAGGCGCTTGCCTGAACATTATTTACAGAACAAGAATTTTGTGCCCAAGGTTCATATTTGGCCATGCTGCAGTTAGGCGTAGAGATGGTAGTGGCCAAGCCAGCACAACCAGCAGTATGCTCGCTGTTTTTTGCACTGTTCCTATTTAAAACCTGACTTGCTAGCACAACATGCCTGTCATTGAAAAGGCTGCTGCTTGCACTGGTAGCTTGCAGGCTGGCAGGCGGCAGTGACTGACACCCAGGGCTGGCTGTGTTTTCAACACTTCTGTTTCCTGGCTGAGGTGTGGAAGGTGGGTGAGGTGCCAGATATTTTCCTGGAGCTTTTTGAGTTTTGTCGGCTTCAGTGGCTGACTGCAGTTGGATCATAGTGCCTCTTCTCTTCTTGAGCACAAAACGTGGCTGGACTCTTACAGATGTTGCTCTTCTGGTTATTTTTGCCTTATTTTTGAGTTGACTATCTTCTTTAATTTTAACATTATTGCTACATATTGGGGGTTTATTAGCTTCATCTTTTGATACTATCCAAGCTTTCTTAGCAAAAAAGGATGCTGTAGATGTAAATATATTCTGAGATGGGTATTCTTTATTTGATTTTCCAGTATTAACATTTGGTTTTGACATATGAAAATTTTCCTGATGATTTTTTATGAACATGGGGTTTGAAGGCTGAACAACACCACTTAAATTAGTCTTAGGAGCATTATTTGCAGTTTGAACATATTGCAGCTGTGAAGAAGATATTTCAATGATGCTTTTTTCATTAAATTTTTCATTATTTTCTATTATTATCTGGTCAATTTGATCACACCATTTTATCTTCCTATTATATTTTTCATTTTCTGCACTTTTCTTTTTTATTTTTGCCAGTTCTAAACTGTCTCTGATAGATGACATGAGTTGAGTTCCAAAACTGATCCCATGGTCTGTAACCACAGCTTTGAAATGACAGGGTTCATATTTAGAATCTTTCTTTAAGATACTTTTGAATAACTTTGCTCTTTTTCCTTCAAGAATATTATTTTTCAGGATTTTTTCCTGTGCAGGAGTGTCAGAATTGAACTCTGTACCAGGTAACAGTGACATATTTTCAATTATATTTCCCTTTCCTCCTTTATTATTCTGTTGCTTAACTTCCAACAGAACTGAGGCATTTGGTATGTCCTGAAATAAAGACGTTTCTGAAATAATATAATTGATACATTTAATATTTTCTTCTTTTGCTTCAGTAATTTTTCCTAATGTATTTTTTAAAAACTCTGTAGTGATATTTTTGTCCTTTGGTAATACATCAGCTGTGCTGGGAATGCCAGTGGAACATCCTTGATTAGGAAACAAGATTAAAGATGTTGCAATAGGTTGACCGGGTGCTTGCATAGATTTAGTTCTCTCCTGTGGGATCATTTTAAAACTCTGATCTTGCATCAGATTCTGAATTCTTTCTCCTGTAATAGAATCAGGGCTGTCCCAGGCTCTGCTAGGATTGAAAACAGGATGACCAGTGGCAAATGTGCTAGCTATTCCAGAAGATGGCTTTCTTCCATCTTTTATATTTTGCAAAAAAATAAATGCATTACTTGTAGAGCTCTTTTGTTTACCAGAGGCAGAGAATTCTGCAGGTTGTTTTCCACATCTGTGAGAAGCAGAAGATTCCTCTTCTGAAGTGTTTACTTGTTCAGCAGGAGTTAGAACATTATGTTTAGCTAAAAGATCATGAATAGGTATGTTGTGGTAGTGTAGCAAATCTACATTTCTCAGACAATTATTTAGATGTGCATTTTTAGAAGTACTTTGATCTGTGTGAAGTAAACCATTATTCCTGGTCTGGCATTTTTCTGGATCATACAGGGCACAGTCACACTGTGTGGTAAAAGATGATTCACTCTTTGTTGTGCAATTTCCATTTTGTTCTCCAGCCTCAAGACTGTCAAGGCTCATCAGGCTTTCTGAATCATCTGTTTCTTTGACTTCCTGATGAAAATTCTGAAATACAGGCATAAAACCAAACTCTCAGATTTATCAGAAATGTGGTTTTGCTGATAGTAATTTTTCATTAATGAGCACTTAGAGCAAATCAATATTGAGCCTACTGTTTTTATGACTTGGGGTCATGTCTCCATGAGTGTTTCCATCAAGTCAAATTTACCTGTGTTAAATTGCAAAAGAAAATTCTGTTGCTTGGGAAGAAATCCAGAGGAGAGAGCAGCATAGTCCAACAAATAAAATCTTAAATTTTATATAAATTTGGTAATATTAGAAAAGGAAGTAGATTTATCTGAACAATAGTACTGTTTCTGAATTTCCCTATGAGACTGGTTTGTTTCCATTCTCTGTTTGGGTACTTGAGTTATAAATTGAAAGAGAATCCATAAAAATGAAGTTTTGATAGGGGATCTACCCCAAACTGCAAATTTTTCATAATACTAGAGCAAGTATATTTCTTTTCATACAAAGCACCACAAGCAATAAGGAGTTAAGCCTTGTCATGGCAAACACAGAGAAGTCTCTTGGTTATCATAACCACAGTGATTAACGACTCCCCCCCGTGAACTCCTTCTTCAAGTCTTTCGGAAAGAAGGAAATATCTCCTGTTTTATAAGGACAGATCAAGTCCCAGGGCATAAGGGATTCTCGTCCACTTTTCCTAACCTTTTCATTAAATTTTAAAGGAGTGATGACTAAAAGCAATTGGCACCATCTGAAACACCAGTGGGACAACTGTGTGCATGTACTATACAAATGTTTCCTTCACTGTTACTCCTCTATCCAAGCACTGAGATGCTGATGTGGTTGAAAATCCAAACTTTGTTAAGTACAAGATTTCAAAACACACATGAACATAAAGGCAAACAAGCATGTCAACAATGTTCACAGTCTAATACACTCTTTCATCGAAGTTCACTTCCACACAGCTCAGCAGCAAAGTTAAACCTTATGTTGGACAAAATTAGTGTGAAAAATTAAGAGAAGCTGAATTAAATATGGAATCTTATGCAATAAAAATTATTATGTTTCACTGCATCAACTGGAAAATGATTCAACTAGCAGAATCTGTTAACCTAGGTGAGTGACTATATACATATATATATATGTGTGTGTGTGTGTGTGTGTGTGTGTGTGTGTATATATATATGTGTATATATATGTGTGTATATACACATATATCCCCTAGGAATGACACAGAATTAACATTTTGAAAAATCACCAGACAGAATTCTTTACCGAATAATAATGCATTTTTGTAGTAAACATTTTTCATTCCAAATAAATTATTATATCTAAATATTGTATATTTAACAGTTGTAAAAATACATTACATTGCAGATGAAAAAGCTTAGTAAGTCCTGAAAGACTTTTTAATGATTTAATTAAATCTTATCTTGCACTAAATTTTTAGAGGTTGGTGCAGTCTTCCATTATAACTATAATCTGAGATAATGATACTAAATAGAAGATTAAAGAAGGAAGTGTAGGGAAAGATCCCTTTTATGGAACATTTTCAAACTAAACCTATACAAACTGATGTACTTCTAATAAAAAAAGGATAAGTAGCACTTTGTTAGTTATTTATTAACCTTCATTTTTGGCTAAATTATATTGTTAACCTCTGCTTGAACTTCCTCAAACAAGGAAAAGGCATATGCTCAGAGTTTTATGTATCAGGCCAAATTTAAGAACTAACTTAGACATTTTCAGAAGGAGAAAAAAAGCAGCGAAAAGAAGTTACAGCTGTCAGGCTTACTTCTCGTCTAATTTGGAAACTGCACCTGTATAGCAAAATATGCATTTCTCAAATGACAGGCAGAATAATTTTTAAAGAACAATTTTAAAAACCCTTCTCCTGATAGCAGGTTAGCTTAAGCTGATAAATCTGGAGGGTGCAAGAAAATGTCTAACTTTTAAAAATCAAGATTAAAAAAGTCTCAGAGGTTGAAAATAGACTTGTCCCGACACTATATAAATATGTATGCTCCTTATAAAGTAAAACCACATGGAAAACAAAATCTTAGTTGAAGTAACATCCAGAAATGTTAGGAACTAAAGAACAAAGAAGGAGTTTTCATTTAAACACACACAACTAATGCAAATTTAGCTCATTTACATTTATTTTGTTGCATCATACAATTTCATCCTTTCACACATTAAAGATGCTTAACACTCTCATTAAAATATTTCCATATTTCCCATTTTAGATGACTTATGTATGCAAATGAATGTCCTATTTCCTTGTAAAAATGTGTAATTAGAAATTCATCTGCAGAAATAAAAAAATACTCAACAATTATAATTTCTTAGTCATCAATAAGTTCAGGGAAATAAACCTGGAAATCCCAATGACTTAATTTTATTTAATCTATGAGAATATTATAGGATGATAAGAAAACAAAATGTTCATAGAGTACTATATTGTTATTTGCATTTTTCCTGTTATATAAGTACAATTTACTGTACTGCCTATAGCCTACATTATCTTAGGTTAAAATACATGAAATCTAATACCCACACATATCCACATCCCTAGGAAAGGAATACTTCCATGGAGTTAGAGGTCACTTGTATGTCTCAGGACTCAGAACAGCTGTGTCAATCAATTTAATTTTAGTAAAGCACTAAAACAAAGGAAAAGCATGAGCCTAAGAGATCTTTCATAAGCCAGTGAAAGAACAACATAGCAACAAGTAAAATTTTAAGTGAACCTGACAAGTGAATGTTCTGCCAAAGGACTATGTCAGAATGCTATTACACTAAAGAGCTGCTACATATGTATTTGACATTTTCTGCAAAAGTGCTGACTGTTTGTAATTCCCAGAGGGAACACTCTTCTGAAGATAAAGTCCTGAAAAAATGCTACATATTCTGAAAAGTGAGGCTGCTCACACCTCTCACACTACTTGCCATTTTTGATAATTTTAGTTGGTTTCTTTACAGAAATTCTTTGCTTTTTATATGCATATATTTATCATGTTACACTTGACATTGACTGTGAAGTAAAAGACATCACTGAACTTAGATACAAAACTAACTTTCAATGCCAGTGAGGTACCTAAAGAACCCATTTCAGATTTACCAACTATGGAATGGGGAAGTCCATTCAAAATTAATAATCTCATTTCTATATGAGTAGGAAAAACATCATGTACATAGCACTGTACAATACTTATTTCTCAGAAGGTCTGGGCAGACCCAAGAGAGCCAGTTACACTGTGAAAGGATGTTGGTGCTTACCTTACAGAAGAGATCCATTCTATTGTGCCAAACCTACCAAAGAAGCTATAAAGGTATAGCATGGCCAGAGAAAAGCTTATTGTCAACACTGCTGCCTTTCCCAGTCTGATGCCTAGGTGCCTGATCTCCTCCCAGGCTAAGGATACAGAAATTACTTACCTATGAATATATGAGTTTTTGAAAGGACCTGATTTGCCTGTTTGGAAAATCATCACAGGGTGCTAGAACAGGTTCAAACTTCTCAGGATAAAAAGAACTTGTTCCTAATTTCATAGGCATGCAGGCAATTTCAGTAAGTCATACTATCAAAAGATTTTAAAAGAAAAGTGATCTGAACACTGAATACCAATGTTTCATTCTGATTTTCAGTCTTAATAAGCCCTGAGGTAAATGTACATAATTGTGTAGGAAGCAGATTTTCAGATGAACTTTTCTCTCTGTTGCTTTAGCATTTCTACTCAGAGTGCTGTTTCTCAGCTACCTTGTCCCAGGTGTCTAACTCTCACACACAAATGTGGTCATTCAGTTCCAGAAGTGCAATTTATAATGCTAGGTATAAATACTATTAAAATTGTTAAATGATTAAATGGTGAGGCAGTGTGCACCATAAGGCACTGCTCCCTCTTCTTGTTTCTAACCCATTAATAAATTCAGTTTGAGCAGGCATCGTCAACTCCAAAAATTTGTCATGTAACAAGAGCACGGGATTGCATAATTAAAAACTGTGGCAAGGCAAATAGTCATAGACAAATACCAAGCAAGGATATGAACTATGAATTCTAGAAGTTCTTTACTGTTCAACTAATAATAATTTTCATGATTACAGTTAACATATTTTAATGAACTAGAGCAATAACATCAGTAAAAAGAATAGATTAATACTATTTGACCAGTACACAGTTCCTGAATGAATCAGTGTGTGAATACCATTTTTAAAATAATCTCTTGTTCAGCTGAGGAACTACCCTACCAGAGCCCTTTATTTTCTAAAACAATAGTATACATTTTTGTAGTCAATGAAAAAGGATTGTTTTTTCTTTTAGCAATATACTTTGTGAAGATGGAAGAGTTTTTACCATGGTCCCACTTGTGCTGGTCTCAGTTAGAACCTAGCCCACAGAAGTAATTGACCAATCAGAAAAGTGTACGCCTCTGTGCATACACACTTTAAAAATCGAGAACCCGGAAAAGAAGCTCTCTTTCTTTCCGGCGAAGACTGAGGTAACAGCTCGGGCGTACCCGGGCCGGGCCAGCTCCCGCCGCATGGCCGGTGGGGGCTGGGCCCGGCCCGGCCCGGCCGAGTCTTTTGTTTCTCTTTGCACACTCTGAGCTAGGCCCGCATGGCCGAGAGGGCTCAGGGCCCCGGCATGGCCGAGAAGCTTCAAGATGCTTCTACACGGGCATGGGAGCAGCATGGGAACGGAGGGAAGCGCCGAGCCCCGCATGGGAGCGGCGGGAAGACCCGACCTTG